>OY755246.1:18215496-18227996 GCA_963576725.1 Azorinus chamasolen | reverse complement strand
GCTTTAAGCAACCACCTGCCTTAAATATCAACTAATTAACACAATTTAGTGGCCGTTAAAGAGAGGTTTTACTGTACTTTGTTTGCAAAGGCGTATGCTTGGAGTAAATGTTAATGATGTCACGACAAACGGATAAAATAGACTTTTGCAAACAGTGTTGACCCAGATCAGTCGCCACATTTAATCGCAAATGTTACCAAGTAAGTTTTTTCACCACTTCGGTGCATCAGTTTTTGAAATTGTTGATGACTGGTGAAAAGTGTAGACCTTGATCAGTATGCAGGGTCCAGTCTGGCGGTCGACACTGACCCCGAGGTTTATAAACTTAACTGGCGAGACTGAGTCCGAGTTCCACTCCATATATGTCCTATCAGATGCTTGGTAATAAAGCCAGACTCAATCTATACGCTTTCTGTGTGACTTTAACCCTTTCCCTGTTCTATGTTGATTATGGAATTTAATACCTACTGAATATTCATGGACAAAATAGTTATAATTACATATGGAAGGTAGAACATTGTAACCATTTTAGAAAGTCAAGAAATCGATATATCAAATTATGTTAGCAAACAGAGCAGACCCTGATCAGACGGCTCCTCTAGGAGCCGTCTGATCTGGGTCTACTCTGTTTGCATATGCGTGAAAACACGTTTCTATGAGGGAAAGGGTTAACCCTGCATTAAGGAGCCACCTGCCTGAAAGTATCTAAATTCTTCTCAACTAGAATTATGGTTTAGAGGATTTTTACTGTATTTCAACGCATCCCATCTGGAATCTTAGATGTTTGAAATGCCAGACCTGTCATGGATAGTAGGATTTAAACTGAGATGGAAGAAAAAAGAAGACTGGCCGTATACAGTATCAATTCCTGAATTTAATCAAAACACTAAAAGCACTGAAGCTAACCCGTGACGGTTTACGTATGGTAATTTTATTGTGCTGCCTTGTTTTGGCAAGATGACACTAATGACTCATTTCTTCAACATAGTGTGTTCCTTTTATTTTCCACAATTATATGGTTTCTTATTCCTTCCCCTATTTAAATTCATGGCAAAATTAATGACATCATAAATATGTATAACTGAATTTTCAAGGAATTTGTTTGTTTGACAAAATTGTATTTATAATCATATCTATATCATGTCATAAGCAAACATAGCAGACCCTGATCACAGATGGTGTCTATAGGAGCCGCATGATCTGGGTCTACTCTGTTCGTAAAGGCATGCAAAAGTGTTGCTGCAGTGCATGATTTCAAGGCACATATACTTTGTTAACACTTGGTCGGTATAGAGAGGTTCTACTGTCCACATGAACTTCATTTTCTAGAATATAGAGATTTTCGATATTATAAAATGACACATTTCAATTTCACGGAGGATTAGTTCTATTCCACTTTGGTCACATGAAAGATCCGTTTTACAAATCAGAGGATCAATACGAGTGTGGATTTCCTATAGGTCAAGTGTTATCAGGGTCATCTGTACTAATATCATGCTACAGTAAAAACTCGATACTTCGAACATTTAGTACCGAAGAACTGGTTCCTTTTTAGGCAGGTGGCTGTTGTATGCAGGATGAAAGTAATGCAGAAAGTACGCGAAAACACTGTATGACTTTCACCCTACATTAAGATGCCACCTGTATTAAATACCGATATAGATACTTGCTTAACCCTTACAGTGCGGGACACGAGTCACTAATGTCCTTTGCAAACAGTGAAGACCCAGATGAGAGGGCTCCTAGAGGAGCCCTCTCATCAGGGTCTGCACTGTTTGTCATATTACACTTTTATTTAGAAAAATCCCTGATTAATCACCATAAACTTGACCTGTTTGAATTTTGGAATAATCCATTTGAAAATTCAGCGTTGTAAGGGTTAAGAATATCGGGGTTTCATGTGTTTTATTATATAGCTTCAACTACAGATCACGCCATTGTTTACTCAATTTAACCGTTAGTCTATAGTTAACCATTATCTGTTAATATCGGATTTAAGTAGACTTAGACCAGACAACTAATTTTGCTGACAGATATGATACTCCATCGCTATGGCTATTGCCATTATTATCTTATGTTTTAAATACAAAACAAATGAATTAAACCTTCCTTCATGTAAAGGTCTGTTCATTCACTTGCATCCAGAATTTATAAAGGACATCACTCCATCCTAATGTTGTGCAATCCGAATCCCTCGGCGATGTTGGGTTAGCCACTCGCTCTTTTCTTGTATGTACACAAAGACACAAAGAATAGTAGTCCTCCACCATTATACAAGAATTGGCTGTCCCCAATGGCAGCCAAATCCCAGGTATTCGTTATATCATTTATCCCTTTTCTACATAAATACATGTACGTCTTTCTATGCATTCGTAAGAGCCGTCTGACCAGGGTCTGCTATGTTTACTTATGAAATGATATAGATAAGATTCTACAGTTTCTGCCAAGTAATAAATCATGTATTCATTTGCTGTTATACACATTGATTTGATTAATATTTATGATGTCATTATTATGTATCCCCCTATCTATAATGGGGAGACATATATTTTTTGGTCGAGTTGTCCGTTTGTCTGTCCGTCTGTCTGTCTGTCTGTCTGTCCGTCTGTCCGTCTGTCCGTCTGTCTGTCAAATTCGTGTTCGCTCCATATCTCTCACAAATATGGAAGGATTTCAGAATACTTTGGCACACATTTTTGACTCAACACGAGAATGTGCAAAGCGTTCTAGTCAGACACGTTGGTCAAAGGTCAAGGTCACAATTCAGGGTCAAATGTTCTAAGCCACATGCCTCATGGCCGTTCTATATCTCTAAAACCCTAGGAAGGATTTCAAAATGCTGTGGCACAAATGTTCTCCATAACAAGACGATGAGCCGACAGCAGGATTCAGGCACATTCTTCAAAGACCAAGGCCACATTTCAAGGTCAAATGTTTTTAGCCTTATTGTTCATGTCTGCTCCACATCTGTATAACCCTTGAAAGGATTCCAAAATGCTGTGACACAAATGTCCATAATAAGCCGATGTGCAGACTGCAGGATTCAGGCTAGTGGGTCAAAGGTCAATGTCACAATTCAAGGTCATGGTCGCTATTCAAGGTCAATTATTCACACTTTCTTGTCGAGACGATAACTCCTATATGGCTCATGCCATTTGATTGAAACTTCACACATGGAAAGAACATGATGAGAGGAAGTGTCATGAATAAGGGTCACAGCTCTCGCTTCAATACTTTTGGAGTTATTGACATTTGGTACATTTTTTCTGATCAATAATCCTGTTTTACTGATGTTATTGGAATGACATTTCATTTATTGAAAGAGCATGATAGAATAAAGTGTTATGCACAACTCTGGTTTATTCATAACTCTGACTTCAATAATATTGGAGTTATTGCCCTCGAGTTATTGGACTTTGAAATGTTTACATGGAAATTTTGTTCGCACGATTTCTCCAAAACCTTTAATTGGATATTCATTAAATTTATAGGATTGATTAGCACCATGCCTAGTTGTGAATATCTTATTCCAGTTCAGGTTTGATGACCTTCTGCAGAGTTATGGGACTTTGAAATATTTACATGGAACATTTTGTCCTCGCAGTTTCTCTAGGATTGATCAGCACCATGCCTAGATGTGCATGTCTTATTCCTGTTCCTGTTTGATGATTTTCTGCAGAGATGTGGGTCTTTAAAAGTTTAACATGGAAAAGTTTGTCCGCGGGGTTTCTCCAAAATCTTCGGTCGCATTTTCATGAAGCTTCATAGTATTGATCAGCACCATGCCTACTGGTTCAGAGTTTATTCCTTTTCTGGTTCGATGATATTCTGCAGAGTTATGGGACTTTGGAAACTTTTGTCCTCGCGCTGGGGGAGACATCAGTTTTTGTATAAAAAAATCTAGTTTCCTACACGAATCTTCATTGAGTGAAGTGTTATGTCAGCCCGTTGAGAGATGTAGTAGTTGTTCCTCTGCAAAAGAACACCGACTCATTTATCTTTAATGCTGCTTTTCTCTAGGGTCTATTATTTGCATATTCTTATTCCAGTGAACAAATGTTAAAACCGTCTGATCAGGGTCTGCTCTGTTTGTTTATGAACAATTTCGATCCGATTCTATTGTTTCTGCCATGGCCAAAACATTCTGAGCAATTATAAAAAAGCGGATACATATTAATGTCATTAATTTCTTACATAAACATTCATGGAGATAAAGTGTTATGACGATCTTGACGTCCTGTAATATCAACTTAAGTTGCAAACAAATCTTGATTTGACGTCCTCCAATCTTGCTTTACACTATGTGCAAACCTGATGATTATAGTAAGTTTATACTTTTCAATTTCTCGCACAAATATAAAGCTAACCTTGGGAGCTTTCATCCATGTACTATGGACTTCATCAGCCAACTGATCTTTTCGAGGGCATGAGTGATGTTAAAGCTTTGTCCCAGTCACAGTGAAAAGATCAGTTGGCTGATGAAGTCCATAGTACATGGATGAAAGCTCCCATGGTTAGCTTTATATTTGTGCGAGAAATTGAAAAGTATAAACTTACTATATAATATCTACTACCACACAGTTCAACTTCCATCAGAAAACCTGATGATGTTCAAATTGTACTATCTTTGACAGCGACTGCAAAATCATACAATTTATTATAATTCTAGGAAGAAGTGACTGTCACTTGGTAGATATGGATATTGTAGTTGTAAAGTTAGACCAGAGGGCAGTTAATACTCTTGTTTGTGGTTCACTCCTTATTTCAGTGACGCTTTCTGGAAGTACGCCTTTCCTCGGGTTTCTGTGTCAAGCACGTCCAAACAAAGGCAATGCCAAAACATCTGGGACATTCACTCCGTTAGGAAGTGCGTCAATGATGAAGAATAGCTGCCCACAAGTATGTTATATCACTTTACTCTATAAATACGCTTTTTGCTACCTTTGTAAACAGTGTAGACCCATGTCAGAAGGATCCTATAGGGTCTGTTCTGTTTGCTTATTAGATGATATATATCTGATTCTTGCAATTTTAAAACCTTAATCTAACTAATATTCATGATGCCATTATTTCTAATACATGTATTAATAGTCAGGGAGTCAGTGAATACATAGCGTAGGTTAGAATCTGCCTTGTATTTTAGGTGAAATTGCAACGGGGGCTTAGCCCGAAATATTTGTTTGTTTGTTTATTTGTTTGCTTGTTTGTACCGGGTTTTTACATCTCTTTAACTGTATATCAGTCATATCGCGACCTCCAGCTTATTACAAATGAAGGAATCCCCTAGAGAGTTTAGTGTGCATATAATCGTTCCATGTATTTGAAATAAGTGTGTATGTCACATTCAAGGAAACAACATTATGGATAATACAGTAAAAACTCGATTATTCGAACACTAAAACAAGTATGATTATCGGTCTTAAAGACAGGTGTCAGCTTAATGCAGAATGGAAGTCATGCAGAAAGCACCCCTAGGAGCTTTCAGCATGACTTTCACTCTGTATTAAGCAGCCACCTGCCTAAAAGGGCATCGATTCTTTATTACAAAACATTCGAAGTATCGAGTTTCTACTGTATGTCGAATCGGAAGTTACGAAAAGATTTTGGAATTTCGATAGTGATAACGGGTTAACACTTTTGCTGCCAAATAGTGTCATCTGCAAAATTTGGCGTCTGCTACAAGTTTCGTTTAATTTAATCCCCACCCCACCCCCTCCCCGTCCCCTTTTCTTCAAAACCATTTCAGTAGAAACACACAGTTTGGATTCTAATGAGATGCCGAGTAATTCGTGGTCTGATCTGGATCTACACTGTTTTGCATAGATAATAACATATTTTGCAGCAAAAGATCAGAATTTGATTTTGCAAAGTCATTTAATACATTGTATTCACAAAACGCCTACCCATGCTAAAGCATAACTTATATTATCGAACGTGGTAGAAACTGTACAATCCGACCTTTTATAATTCCATTTATAAGCAAACAGAGCGGAACCTGGTCAGACAGTTCCTATAGGAGGCTTCTTATATGGGTCTACTCTGTTTTCAAAAGGCGTGGGAAGGCGTTTATATTTCTGACGCGGTTGAACAATAACCAAGAGTAATCGAACTCCAGTCAATATGCTAAAATTGTCTATTTATCCGAAATGGTGCAGCTATTATGATATCGGGATGCCAAATAATTTAAAGCCAGAACAGGTGCAAATTTTGCTGTCGAGTTCTGAACAGGTGCAGTTTTGCTCGTGTTCTGAACAGGTGTAGTTTTTGCTCGTGTTCTGAACAGGTGTAGTTTTTGTTCTCGAGTTCTGAACAGGTGTAGTTTTGCTCGTGTTCTGAGCAGGTGTAGTTTTGCTCGTGTTCTGAACATGTGTAGTTTTTGCTCGTGTTCTGAACAGGTGCACTTTTGCTCGTGTTCTGAACAGGTGTAGTTTTGCTCGTGTTCTGAACAGGTGCAGTGTTTGCTTGTGTTCTGAACAGGTGTAGTTTTTGCTCGTGTTCTGAACAGGTGTAACTTTTGCTCGTGTTCTAAACAGGTGTAGTTTTTGCTCGAGTTCATATCTGGCTCTATATTGCTCGCATTCCTGCTAACTGAAAAATGTGAATCAGTGAAATGACATTTTGTCTTCTCGTCTGTCAGTCTCATTGTGCTCTATTTACGTTAACACACATATTGTAATAATGATGCAGATCGAACCTAAAAACAGAATGAAAGATCGCAGTATTTTGGAAGGCATTTTGAGGCAGTATTTATTGACAGATTTTTGTTTATACACTCCTCGATTATTCGAACACTCAGCAGAGCAACAGATAAAGATGCGTACTCAAATACTAAAATCGTCATTTCTCCACCAAACCCTTTGTTGTGACCATTCTTTAGAATCGTCTCGAAGAGACGATTCTAAAGAGTGGTCACAACATTAGGTTTGGTGAAGAATTAAAGGAGTTTTTCTCGAAAATGATTTAATTCACGCATCTTATCTGGACCTCTGACTCAGCTACATATGATTGTCGATCTTGAAGACAGATGTCAGCTAAATGCAGGGTGAAATTCATGCAGAAAGTTCTCTGTATGCATTTCCCTTGCATTATGCAGCCACCTGCCTAAAAGCGTCTTAATTCGAATTATTGAGGTTTTACTGTTTTGAAACTTCTAGATGACGTCATTAACCCACAGTAACAAGGATCCCAAAACTTCCGTACAGTTTAAGTGGACCCCGACCACGACAGGAGACGACAACGAGAAAACTGTATATATTGTGTAAGTATTACTCTCCATTGATACAATGCCACTGGTCTGTTTAACCCCTTAAATCAACGGTGCTTTTTCAAGTTTTACAAACAGAAAACATAGCTCATATAGGAGCTTTCTGCATTATTTTTGCCCTGCATTAAGCAACCACCTGTGTTTTAACACTCCTATGTTCACTAAATAAATGGCCGCTGAGAACAAGTTCTACTGTATATGAAAGTCAACCTCCACAGGAGATACAAAATGACTGGGTATTGAAATCAAACACTTTGACACAAGGGTCGAGATCTTTAACCCTTTCCCTGTTCAATATTTATGTAACAAATAATGACGTCATGTCTATTTATTAGCTGATTTTTTATAATGTTAACTTTTCAAGGAAAGCTAACAGAATCAGAACTATATCATGCCATAAGCACATAGAGCAGACCCTGATCAGTTGTCTCCTATAGGAAAATACGTTTATATGAAGGAACGGGTTAAATCCAAACAAATGCGAGACCCTATCAGAAAATGGCTCTTATTGCACTGTAAACAGTGTAAACTCAAATTCCCTTCCGCCCTGTAACTTCGTTATGTAGAAAGCAATTTTCAAATTAATTTACAGTAGAGCCTCTCTATAACGGCCACTAAATTATATCAAGTATAGTTTGTGTTAAAGGCAGATGTCTGCTTAAAGCAAGGTGAAAGTAAAATAGAACGCTCCTATATGAGCTTTCTGTTTTAACTTCACATTGCTTTAAGCAGCCACCTGCACTAAATATGAATTATTTAACACAATTTAGTGGGCGTTACAGAGAGGTTTTACTGTAATTGGTGGGGTATAATATGTTTATGTTCTTTGTGGACCATATTAAAAATGAGTTGTTATATTATTATAATTATCATATGATAGGGTATTAATATTTACATTGTATGGAGAGATGGGGATCAAATTACTACAAATGTTGATGGTTTGCAAACATTGTAGACACTGACGAGCTGTTTGCGATGCAATATTGCAAATTGTTTGCGACTCAATTGTACTGAACACATGGCAGTCGGTCCAGCGTATCACCTTATGTTTAAAGCTTTATTTAGCCATTAACCCATTTTTCCCACGATCCCCATATATGGGACGTAGGCAAACAGTGTAGACCCTGTTTGCTGATAGGAATTTCAATTTAAAACAAAACGAAATTGAACATTTAGGCCAAGGCACCCCTTAGATCAAAACTTGACTAATCCAATATATAAACATTGTAGAATCCACTGGGCGCAAATGGGCTAACCTGATACAAATGCATTCTCTCACACCACAGGAGCTGTCTGACCTGGATCTATGATGTTTCCTTATGAAATAACATAGATCTGAGTCTACAATTTCTTCTTTAGTCAGACGTTCACGTGTATATGTTGCCGTTATGAAAATTCAGCTAATTAATGATGATAAACCATTCGTAATTATATGAATATTAATCAGATAAAGGGTTACATTTGTTATTGTTTTCTCATTTCAAATATAGGATGCAATTTAGCAGACTCATAAACGCTCATCTGCCCATGTATACTAAACAAAACGGTAACGTTTTGATTGATTGCTATGTCAACAATTTATCGTCTATAGCGAGCAGATATGTGACCTATGGCTAAATCTAGGCAATTAAACTAAGTTTGCTATGTATAGATGAAGAAAGTGATGTTGGACTGAACGAAAATATCCATATACAGTAAAACCTCTCTATAACGGCCACTAAATCGTGTTAATTAGTTGGTATTTAGGGCAGGTGGCTGCTTAAAGCAAGGTGAAAGTAAAACAGAACGCTCCTATAGGAGCGTTCTGTTTTACTTTCACCATGCTTTAAGCAACCACTTGCCTTGAACGTAAAATACTTGATGTGATTTAGTGGCCGTTATAGAGATGTTTTACTGTACACTAGCATCTGTCTTAAGCTGTCATTCATTCGTTGAACATATGGATTTTAAAAATTAGGCGGTTGCTTAATGTATGGCAAAAGTAATTCAGAAAGTTCCTATAGGAGCTTTCTGCATTACTTTTGACCTGCATTGAGCCACTAACTGCCTCACAGACCCATAAATATGCATCTATTTGCTGGCCGCTTAAGATAACTTCTGCTGTACGACAATAATTATTCTGAAAAAAAAAGAGTCTGATTAACTTAAAGAGTCTCGCTAATATGACCACTTAAAAGAAGTCTGCCTCTGGAATTCTAAAATAGATGTTAGGTAAGCACATAATATAAATTATGCAGAAAATTCCTTTAGAAGCTTTTTCGCATTACTTTTGCCCTGCATTAAGAATGCCCCTGCTTTTAAAGACTCCTATGTTAATACAGTATGTGCACGGTCTCTTTCGCGAGACTCTACCGTATTTCAAATACATTATAAATAAGTTTTAATAAGCTCGTGTGTTTAAAAGCTCTCCTGTAATTAGCTGTATACATGTATAACTAGAATCTGATTTTCATTGAATATATATTTTCTGGAACACATATAAATTTGCTTCTGCTAAAGCACACAGTACAGAAAGTACTGAGTGTTAATCATTATCCCACTCTCCGCGACCTGACTCGCGATTGCAAACAGTTTGGTTCCAGATTAAAAACCGAGTAACTCGATGTCTCATAAGTATACAAGCTGTTGAACAATCGAACAAATCGTTTGATCGAATCGGTAGTAGTCAAACTTTCACCATATCCAGATTTGAGGATACATTATTTTTTTACACAGCGTGGTTATTATGTATAATAAAATCGTGGAACACTGTACACTAGAACCCCTCTAATGCGACCACTTACTGAATAAACACGGGTGTCTTTATAAGCATGTTGTTGCTTAATGCAGGACAAAAGTAATGCAGAAAGCTCCTCTAGGAAATTTCTGCATTACATTTGTCCTGCATTAAGCTACCACCTGTATCTAGCACCCATAATTATACCTCTTTTAGGTGGTCGCATTAGCGTGGTTTTACTGTACCATGTTTGATTGTATGTGTATATTACGAAACAGCTTCATGAGGTTATGATTCGAAATGGATATGAATATAGAAACTGAAACATATACATATAGATCTACACATATTTAGGCGAGCGCGAAGGAGGCTTAAATGGGTGAATTGGCGCTATGAAGAAACAGACTGACTGGTGAATTTTGTGTTCGACATTTCAGGTGTACATTCGTTCAGGAGTTTGACAAGTTCTGGACGATGCAGAGTTCCCTCAACATTGTTGATCCCTCCTGTGGCAACGGTACAGCAAGTCTTTTTGCCTCGCCATCTGCATCGGTCCTGGCGCTCATAACCATGCTTGTGCTAAGTGTATTTAAATACGAGTAGTTGAGAGATAGAGAGAGAGACATACATACATGCAGACAGACAAACGACTTACAGACAGGCAGGCAGGTAGACAGACAGACATTCAGACAGACTGACAGGCAGGTAGACAGACAGACAGACAGACTGGGAGAGGGACAACACGACAAACAGTAACGGGGAAAGGTTGCAAAGAATGGAGAAATAGGAACTAATTCAAGAGAGTGAGCGTGTGTGGATAGAAAGAGATGCAGAGAAAGAGATAAACAAGTGAGAGAGAGGATGGGCAGGTGGTCAAACATTACAAAGGGATATACCCAAAAGGGAGAATTTATTATATGAGTGCGCGATTGTAATATGGTTCCTGACATTGGACCATGTGGTAGCCGAGTCTAATATACAAAGTATTTATCAAAGCTGTGTATGAATCCGAGTTAATAAATCATTTTAGTCTGAGTTCATTCTCAAGCATGGTTGGTCAGAATTTAGCAAGCTCAAAATCTGACCAGAATTATCTCAGCCTCATACTCAGAATCGGTGTACATGTATTATTGGAGACAGTGCTTGGATTTTCGAGAGTATTCTCAAACTTTTTAGAATATGGAAATGTGACGACATGGTTATAGGAGCTTTACAAGCCAGCTGTCATTTGCATGTATATATCGAACACCTGTGTATAAATAATCTAATAGGTATACAGTGAAGCCCCACTAATCCACACGTTCATTTTAATATAAATATCGGTCATAGGGACAGGTGGCAGCTTAATGCAGGACGAAGGTTATGCAGAAAGCTTCTCTAGGAGCTTAATGTATGACTTTCATCCTTCATTAAGCAGTCACCTGCCTAAAGTATCTAAATTATTCTGCACTTTAATTCCGGTTTAGAGGGTGGTTTGTTGTACATTGTAAGCATACATTTCATACATTGAGTGAATGTGTCAGTTGGAAATATGTTTCTTCATTTTATACATTAATTCGTTCCCTCATATGCTATATTTAGACTTATTACGTCATAGGCTAATTTTAGAGTCAACTTCTTTGAATAAATCTAATGAAAAAGGGGCATTTACTAGCGAAAAGGAATTGTTTAGAAGTATGTAATTTCGAAACCATCTATTTATCACAAATGTTTAAAAAAATGTTACTTTTACAGAGACGTCAAATGTGCCAATATGAGGGAATGGGTTGACCCTTATCCTTTAAATAATTGATATCTGCTCAAATACTGATAGCTGGCTAGCGTACGTCGGTGGGTCTATCCGGGCATACGTCGGTGGGTCTATCCAGGCATACATCGGTGGGTCTAGCCGGGCATACGTCGGTTGGTCTAGCCGGACATACGTCGGTGGATCTAGCCGGGCATACGTCGGTGGGTCTAGCCGGGCATACGTCGGTGGGTCGACCCGGGCATACGTCGATGGGTCTAGCCGGGCGTACATCGGTGTGTCTACCCGAGAGTTCTTTTGTGCTCGGAACAATGCAATTTGTTCTGTGCATGGGGAAAATATGTCGGGTCTTCTCCCATCTGTAATTAGCTGGATGTCGTGATATGATTGAAATACTGTTAAAACCACGATAAACCTTAGTCCAATAAAACAAAATCAAAATCTGATTTAGAGTAGTTTTTATTTTCTTGATATTTGTTGGATCTATAAACCTCAACTGAAGCTCATGACGGTATGCTCGTCAAGAGCCAAGGGAACATGTCTTTGCCGTCATATACTAGTAAGTTAGTAACCATTATTATATAGATCAAGATATGATTGTCCTTTGCAAACAGTTTGGATCAAGATGAGAATAACTCTATGAATCATCAGGGTCCCTGCTTATAAAGCTTTTAGTTGAGTCTGAGTTTCGTTCTCAGGCTTTTGATTGGTCAGATTTGAGTTCCCAAGCTTTTGATTGGTCAGATTTGAGCCAAAGGCTCAAATCTGACCAA
>OY755246.1:18198945-18215296 GCA_963576725.1 Azorinus chamasolen | reverse complement strand
GGTTTTAGTCGATTATAATGTTTGAAAAGAATAAGTGAATAGTAGACGAAACAATTATTGAACATTTTCAAGTAACTTTTATAGGAAATCACTATTAAAATGTACATGAAATGCAAAACAACCACAACAGCACTTCAAAGATGTCTTTGGATAACCGCCGGACAATGTCTGAAGCACGTTCGGAGTACAATGAATAACTTATTTCGCGTAAGAATTAATTCATATTTTGAAGCGCTTATATTTATATTTATATGAAGATAACAAATCCAATGCACTTTAAAGCATATAGAATGTTGCTTTTGTTTGTACAGAGTATGTTATTACTTAAAGAACGGTATTTATCCAGCCTAGATCAACGTATTAATCGACTTGTGTGCATAACCATTAGTGGCATCATTAACCGAATCTATTTCTAAAACAATATAAAGTTAGCAACCTCAACCTACTTCCACGATCCAAAGTCCCAGGTGATAGAGCCGTAGCAATCACCTTCAGTAAGTATATTTATATCACGGAGAGCCAACAACCCCGAGCCTCGGTGCTGTGCTCGGGGATAGTAATTAATACTACTAATGTCACTACTTTAATATATTAAACAACCTTTCTTCTTTATTTCCTATGAATATTGCCAGTGGATTATGGTGTTTCGTCAAACTACCGGTTTGTCAAACTGGATTTTATTATCAAATTTGGTATTAAAATATATAGCAAATTGATAATAAAAGTTTTAAAGATTGGTAGTGGTTTCGTCAACTGGTAATAATGCTCACCAATTATAACCATGAGGTGATAAGAAATATAACTGGTTTGGAACTGGTATAAATTGTGCACCAGTGTGTTGGTATTTTAATAATTATTACTTATTTATTAATAATATATGCATGTAATTATAACATTATTTATTTGTGAGAATTATCATACGTATATTTAATGTTTTTTATACTATTGTTAAAGAGGTTTTATTTGTACCTTTTTCATTCTTAAATGATGAAACAAAGATCTATGATAACATGTTATAGGTCTATGGATGAAGATGATGAAGATATTACTATTGTTGTTGTTATTTGAAATGATGATGATGATGATGGTGCCTAAAACCTGAGCTATTGGAAAGGCTATTTAACCCTTTAAACTCTAGTAACGCTTATATACGCGACTTAAATTAAGTATGTATACCTATATAGAGTACGCTATTGAGTACACTGGTACTATGCTATGTAGCCCAGATCTATTTTTGCTGGTCAAACCGGCCACATTCCATGCCTTTCGTATACGATCAATTAGCCTTCTTTTGACCCTTTACTCCATCAATACGTTTTCCTACACCTTTGCAAACAGAGAAGACCCAGAACAGAGCCGTCTGATCAGGGTCTGCTCTGTTTGCTCACGAACTTATACAGATCTGATTCTACAGTTTCTGTCATGGCTAAAAATTACTCTTGTGTTATTATAACAAATTAATCCAGTTAATATTCATAACGTCATTATGTCTTACATGAATATTCATGACGGAAAGGGTTAAGTGGTTGGAATAGAGGAGGGGAACAATGCCGCAAATTTATACTGTACACAGTTTGACGAAACCGCTTTTCGTTTACTATGTAATATCAGTTTGACGAACCGGTAGTTTGACGAAACCGTCTGTTTGACTTCCAACCCACTGGAGAATTGTGAAACAACTGCTTAAATATGCCAACCTAGTTCGGAGTCGTGTACGTCTATTTTTATATGGGGAATCTCCTTGTACATGTAGCATCTTTTTTAGGAACAGAACTTTCGGCAGCATTCCATGCTAAATATAAGCGTAAATATGACTTTCTGTGTAATATGGCGTTTTAACTGAACTCTGAGAAGTTTATAGAAAAGATCTGTATAATAGAATGCCTTACATTTGAGGTGGTTAGGTTAATATGGATCGCTGGCATGGAATTCAGCTTGCGAAGTACAAATGTCCCTAATTATCACAAGAATGGTGTTTTGAAATAACTACTAGGTTGTAAGAATGACCCTAGGATTTTCATCACATTGGCTGACTGTGTCTTGAATTTGTACATCTAGTAAGGCTATGTGTAGAGGCATTGTAAATGGCTGTATGCCAGTCTAGGTATTAACTAATGAAAACACAGTTTACTAAAAAATACTAGTGGGTCATATGCAATAGTTTCTGATTGGTGGAAAACTAGAACAAGAATGAAAATAGAAAGCTAGCCGCTAAAAGAGATCTAGCAATGTACATGCTGATGGTGCACAGTGAAATAGCGTGTGCTCATCGCATGTGTGGACGAAACCAATGAGCTCAAACAACAATTAAATGTTACAATCAATGACTCATATAATGAAATGAGCGCTCTACTTTCCCGACACGAATCTGGAGCAGGTTAAGGGATGCTTTTCCATAAGAGAGCATAAGAGAGCAAATACCTCCCGCATGTGACGCGTGCGATGCGCGACGTCCTCAACCCTGTCGTGTATCTGATGCGAGCTTAGGCACGTGCCATAAGAGCATAAGAAAACATACGTTATATGCACGAGGTGCACTGACATTAGCGAGCATAAGCATAAGGGAGCACCCTTAATGAGATTTTTGCCGCAATATCTATTGAAAGCTTTTCGTTTATACAGTAAACCTTGACTTTTCGAACACTCAAACATGTTTAATTATCGATCTTGAAAACAGATGTCAGCTTAATGCAGGGTGAAAGTCATGCAGAAAGCTTACCATGCTTTAAGCAGCCATCCGCCAAAAAGGATCTAAATTCTCCCATACTAAAAGTTCGTATTATCTAGGTTTTACTGTACTCGTTTTCTATATGACGTCATTGACTCACAGTATCAGTGAACCCAAAACTTCCGTATAGTTTAAGTGGACACCGGCCATGGAAGGAGACACGTACGAGAAAAATGTATATATTGTGTAAGTATAGCTCTCTTTTTATACGCCCACCTAATAAAGATGTTCGTATATTGGCGTGGCCCTGTCCGTCTGTCCGTCCGTCCGTTCGTTCGTTCGTTCGTCCGTCAACATTTTGTTTGTCCGCAATTTTCTGGGAAAACTATTTGACAGATATTAATGAAACTTCACACACATGTTTAAAGCATCAAGATCTGCAGCTGAGTCGATTCTGAGGTTTATTTGATTTGGTTATTTTGGCCATTGCACTTAAAAATAATGCAAATATATGCAAATAGTTTGTCCGCTGTTTTCTAGGAAACCTGTTTGACAGATATTCATGAAACTTCACACAAATATGTAATGCATCAAGAACTTAAGCTGAGTCGATTCTGAGGCTCTTTTGATTTGTCGTTTCGGAGTTATGGCCCTTGCACTTAAAATAATGCAAATATATGCAAATAATTTGTCTGTTGTTTTCTGGAAAAACTATTTGACAGATATTAATGAAACTTCACACAAATGTTTATTGCATCAAGATCTGAAGCTGGGTCGATTCTGAGGTTCATTTGATGTGTCGTATCGGAGTTATGCACTTGCACTTAAAACATAATGCAAATATGAGGATGGCCGTAACTTTTTCATTTTAAATGTTATTTACTGTATTTTTTATATGATATAACCTTAATATGGAATTTCACATATATTGCGGGTGTTTTGATATGTCATTTTATTCTAAAGTTATGGCCCTTGAACTGTGTGTGTTCGTTGCTTTGTTTGTCGGTCAACTTCTAGTTTGTCTGTTGTTTTCTGGGAAAACTATTGAAAGGGTATTAATGAAACTTCACACAAATGTTTTATGCAACAAAATCTGAAGCTGGGTTGATTTTGAGGTTCATTCAATATGTCGTTACAGAGTTAAGGCCCATGCACTTTACGAAAATCTGCAAATATGAGGATGGCCATAACTTTATTTTATTTAATAATATATTAACTTCATTTTTATATATATATAATATCACCTTAATATGGAGATAAAGATCTGGAGCACACATTAGAAAGTGTCAAAACTTATAAGGCATATTGAATCAGAAGAAAGTTTGCCAGTGGACGTATGATGTACCGTTTGCGGTACTCTTGTTTAAGTTTTGCAAACATACTAGACCTAGATCAGACGGCTCCTGTAGTCCTGAGCCGTCTGATCAGGATCTTCTCTGTTTGCTTATGAATACTATAGACCTGATTCTAGGTTCTGCCATAGTTAACTTCTAATGGTTAATAATGCTGTTAATTAATTGGCTAATTAATATTCATACAGTCATTATTTCTTACATAAAAGTTCATCAGGTACAGAGTTGATTCTATCACAGCTGTTCATTAAGGTAACGTCAACTTAAACGGGAAGATTGTGACGATGTCAAAAAGAAGAGCATAAAAAAGAACAAGCTTTAACCCTTTCGCTGCTAATGCCGGATATGTGATTACCTATGCAAACAGTCTGGATCCAGATGAGACGCCGAGTAACTCGGCGTCTCATCAGGATCCAAACTGTTTGTTACTGTTACTATGTTTTTGAAACAAAAATGAAGAAAATAAAAAAAAAATGAAAATTTGTAGCAGACGACAAAGTTAGCAGACGACATAGTTTGGCAGCGAAAGGGTTAATTAATTTCTATTAACCTTTATCCCGCTGGGTGACAAATATTGTCTGCTCAAACTAGATCCGGTGCAACTTTCGTTAATAAGTTAAATATGTATCTTATGTCCGTGTGTGTAAAAGCTCTCCTGTAGTTAGTTTTTGCAAGAAATATATGCTTCTGTTAAAGCACAAAGTACAGAGAGTAGCCGGTGTAGTGAGGAAAAATAACCCCCGTAGTAGATCGACCGGGGATCGATTTATTAAATAGTACTATGACTCCCCCCCCCCCCCCCCTTGGGGGTCGAGTTATTATATAGTACTATGACCCCCGGTTATAGTACTCTGACCGAGTGAGTCATAGTACAATGACCCCTTATACGTATAACAAACTGATGTGGTTAAATATGCGTTAAAATAGTTAAAATGATCCGAGGTCCGATGTATCCTTGCAGCTGCTTTACACCAAGCATGATAGAGAACCAAGGGGTCTCTTCGAAACCAGCTAGGGCGATGTCCCCGACCCACTTGTATCCGATTAAAGGCATTTCTCTTCAACAAATAGGCGCACCTGTCTAGAAGTGCTAAGGGTGGGACCCTGGCAGAAAACTCAAGACATCCGAAGTCGGCGGTGCTGGGCTCTCAGGCGCCTTCTACCAAACACCGTTGCACCACACCATACATACCCAATTCTCCTCGGGGAACGCAAACAAACAACAACATTTGGATCCAAACTTCTTTAATGGGATAAGTGTTAATACAGCCGAAATTTTGTGTCCTGGAGTATGATTTGTAGATGAGATCCTTTAAGTGTAATGTTCCAAAACGTCGCGTACGTTGAAACAACAATGAATCAACGGCGTTTGCCCACGGGGGGGGGGGGGGGGGGGGGTTCTGGTTATATGAAATGACGAGCAAAATATGAATTATGTTCCGATTTTTAAAAAATATTTTTTTCCCAAGTAGGGAAAATCAAATGAGGTCTGGACCGCCCACCCCCTCCCAGCTGGATCCGCACTTAGAGACTGTGTAATACGAGAAAGGGTTATTCCCTACGATAAACAGAGTGGGTCAAAATATCATGGCAAGGGGGTCACTATACTCTATAGTAAAATGGCCTGGGGTCACAGTACTTAATAATATATAGCAACCCCCATCCCCACCCCCGGTAGATGTATTTTATCAAGGGGGTCACTATATTTTATACTAAAATGGCCTGGGGTCATAGTACTATACGATATATCGACCCCCTTGGTGGATGTATTTTGGCAAGGGGTCACTATATTTTATAGTAAAATGGCATGGGTCAAATTACTATATAATATATCGACCCCCTGGTGTATGTAATTTTGCAAGGGAGTCACTATATTTTATAGTTTTTAATATTTTTTTTATTCTATAAAATATATAGACCCCTCGGACGACCAACTACGATAAATATAGTGGGTCACAATATTATAAGAGGGTTGGTCATTATATTATTACAAAGGAGTCACTATATTTTATAGCAAAATTACCGGGGTCATAGTATTATATAATATATCGACCCACCCGGTCGATCTGCTACGGGGGTCACTTTTCCTCATTGCACCGGCCAATATCTTAGCAGTAGTAAATTCCCAGCATACAAAGTGTTAGCCATTATCTCACTATCCGCGATCTGGCTCGCGTTTGCACCGGCGTTCCCGGAAGTCTGCGAGGGTGCCAGAGACAGTCGCAGACCGTCGTAATAGACTCGGGAAGATCACTGCTGGTCAGATCTGGTCACAACTCGTTTGGCACCGGGGTTCCTGGAAGTATGTGAGGGTGCCAGTCTTTATCCGTACATTCGTCTGTCTGTTTGTGGGAAGTCCTGTGGTGGAGGCAGGGGCTCACTGTCAAGTTGTGGACATGAACATGGAAGTTGGGCTGTGGACTCAAGACCAAGATAAAAAAAATCTATTTATTTATTAATTAGGTCTTTTTCTTGTGAATTTAAAATAAATTAAGAAATACAGAACTCTTTTACAAACTGATGGTATAACCCCGAGCTTCATATCAAGCATAGGAATGTGTAAGGCGTTGCTTTGGATAAAAGACATTTTTTAAATTATTAGGGTATTTAGTATTTGGTTTGCAGGTTTTTTCTTGTAAATTAAAAAATAAATAAAGAACGATAAAAACCAACTAGCAAACCGATAGTATTTAACCCTTGTCATTGTACAGAGGACATTCACTCGCCCGAGGGGGCGGGTGGGGGGGGGGGGGCTCAGGATCCATTTGAGGACAAGGACATGAATGTGAACATAGAGATGCAGCTGTCGCTCCCAATATACTACTCTTCTGTATTTCGTTAAACCTACCTTGTCCATGAATATTCATTTGGAATAAACACAGAACAGTGAAAGGGCTAATACGACAGTGTGAAGACTCACGGAAAATGTACTTTGAGCTTGTTGATGACCTTTAAGCTTTATCCCGCTAACTGCGACTTGACTCACATTAGCAAACAGCTTGGATCCTGATAAGAGACCGAGTACCTCGGCATCTCATCAGGTCCATGCTTATAAAGCTTTTTAGTTGAGTCTGAGTTTTTTCTCAAGCTTTTGATTGGTCAGATTTGAGTTCTCAAGCTTTTGATTGGTCAGATTTGAGCCAAAGGCTCAAATCTGACCAATCAAAAACTTGATAACGAACTCAGACTCAACTAAAAGTTTATAAGCATGGACCCTGGATTCAAACTGTTTGACACTTGTTCAAAAACCTTCGTCAAATCGGAAATAGTCAAATCTGCAAAAGATCCAAACCTGATTAGACATTATTTTTCACAGCGGGTAAAAGGTTATAATCTACCAACTTGCATTTTCGAAGCAGACAACAAACCTCGGTAAACCGCTGCTTAATAAATAAGAGATGAGTCCTTTTTAGACAGGCGGCTGCATTAAGCAAGGTGAAACTGTAATCATGATGTCGATGATGATGATGATGATGATGATGATGATGATGATGATGATGATGATGATGATGATGATGGTGATGGTAGTGGTGATGTGATGGTGTAGGTGGTGGTGATCGTGATAGTCGTGATGATGGTGATGCGCAGAGCTGGGACGACACTTTTTTTCAATATATTTGTGTCTGCTTTTTTTGCGATGAGGATAAGTTTGCATTATATTTAAACAAAACAATGTTCTTAACGCTACCAACATTTTTTATTGCCAGGTTGTCGAGAAGCTATTTGTTTGCAAATACATGTAGCAAGTTATCGTCGGCGACATATACACTGCACTGATTGGTTAAGAGAAACTATATACAGCCTACACCGAATCGTGTCCTTAAGAAATAATACGTGCATCTTAGCCGGAGAACGAATAAGTTTTATCAGAGGCTGGTTGACTGATTTTGTGGTACTGGTCACATGTAACCATCCAACATTAATTGAATTAGTAATACGTGTACATTTTAAACGGTGTCTACGCTTTTAACACAATACGAGGTATTCCAGTAGCTACTTTAGAAAATGTTAAAAATACTGCTCGTTTTCGCGTTCGTACGATGTGCCACCTCGTACCCAGGCGGAGCCCCGCAAGGTGTATGTGACCGTATGACGCCAAAACACAATTCTTTGCCAGCTCAGACAGGGATGTCACCCTACAGTATATCAGCTGCTGTTGAAGAGTGCCAAGAGAACGTGACAGGTTGGCCGTATAATGCGTATTCTTCTTCTCATACTCTCATACTTTGTGTATTCTCTGTGTGTGTGTGTGTGTGTGTGTGTGTGTGTGTGTCTCTCTCTCTCTCTCTCTCTCTCTCTCTCTCTCTCTCTCTCTCTCTCTCTCTCTCTCTCTCTCTCTCTCTCTCTCTCTCTCTCTCTCTCAAACAATTAGCTATATTTTATACTAGCATATGCATACATATTTTGACCATGACAGAAACTGTAGAATCACTTCTGTATAATTTAATAAGCAAACAATGTTAAGCGGCACCTACAGTATCCGTCTGGTTTGCGTCTGATTTGCGTCTACTCTGTTTGCAAAGGCGTCTGTTTGGAGTAAACGGTAATGACGCCAAGACAAACGGAGAAAATAGACGTTAGCAGACACTGTTGACCCAGATGAGTGGTCGCATTTTAACGAATTGTGTTACCAAGTAAGATTGTTCACGACACCACTTACTGGAATTGTTAATGCTAGCGAAAAGAGCTGACCCTGATCAGTGTTCAGGTGTCAATTTGGCTTTGCAGACGCTTTAGATTAAAGTCAGACTCAATCACTAGGTGTTATTACCCCCGGGAATGGTCTTCATCTTAAATGTTCACATGACTATGTAACCGTGAAACATGACATAACAACTTTAATTTGAACCATATCATTGACTTATCCTGTTGTAAAAATGGTATTTGCTGATTCTCTGACCTACTTCAGTAAAACCCCTCATTAACCGTTTCGCTGCCAAACTCTGCCGTCTGCTAACTTTGTCGTCTGCTACAAATTTTCATTCTTTTGATTTTCTTCATTTTTTTTCTTCAAAATTATAGTAACAGTAACAAACAGTTGGATCCTGATGAGACGCCGAGTTACTCGGCGTCTCATCTGGATCCAAACTGTTTGCATAGGTAATCACAGATCCGGCATTGGCAGCGAAAGGGTTAACCAGACGTTCAACTAGTCAGTACCAGTGCTGGTCTGTAAGACAGATAGAAACACCATGCAGGGTGAAAGGCATGCAGAAAAAGCCCAAAAGAGCTTTCTGTGTGACTTTCATCATGCATTAAGTTGCCACCTGTCTGAAAAATGTAAATTCTTCTTTACTAAAATTCCGATTGAGAGGGTTTTTCTGTATTTACTCTTCCGAATTATTCAAGCTTATGATAAAATAGTGGTCGAATGCTAAACAGCTTGGATTTAAATGAGACACAGAGTTACTCAGCGTCTCTTCTAGATCCAAACTGCTTGAAAACACCGGTCAGAACATGCTTAACCCATTCCCTCATATCGACACATTTTACGCCTTCAAAGGAGCAAATGCTCTATTTATCGCAATTTCCTTTTTTCTAAATTATGCTCATTTACAGTAGATTTATTCAAAGAAATTTGATCTAAAATAAACAATGAGGTTATGAGATAACTGGATACTGATTAACGATATTTTCAAAGCATACCATCTGGCTCTTAGATGTTTTCAAATGCGAGTCAGGTCATGGGTAGTAGGATTAACATTCACTTAGATGGATGAAAGAAGAAGGATGCCGTATCTCTAAATTAAAACCTGAACTGAATCAAAACACTAAAAGTACTGAAGCTAACCCCTGACGTTTTTCTATGCTGCCTTACTTTAGCAAAATGACAATAACGAAAAGGCGTTCCTGTGAAGTTAAATTTTAACCCTTTCCCTCATATAAACGTGTTTTAACGCATTTGCAAACAGAGAAGACCCAGATCAGACGGCTCCTAGAGGAGCCGTCTGATCAGGGTCTGCTCTGTTTGCTAACAGAATTTGATAGATCTGGGTCTTTACTTTCTAAAATGTATACAATGTTTCAGCTGCCATATTTCTTTAGATCTATTTTTCAATGAATATTCAGTAGGTATTGAAATTTGGCCTAAATACAGAACAGGGAAAGGGTTAAGGCAGGGTTTGGTTTAAATGTAGATATTATATTACATCACATATAAATATCACATCCCATGGAGGGCAACATCATGTATTGTCAACTCGAGGTTGGTAATGTCCACCGAGGCGTGAGCCGAGGTGGACATTACCGTACCGAGGGTTGACAATACGTGCTGTTGACCTCCATGGGGTGTGATATTTATTTTATTATACCGAACATCACACTCAACGGCAATAAAAACATTTTGAACAATTCCGAATTTAACATTTAATACTGACTGTAAGTCCAGTTATATAAGAAAAGAATGCCCCTTAAAAGTCACGAAACAACTTGACACTTCTATCTATAAGACGTTTTGTGCTAGCTGAATCCCTTTCACTGTCTAACTGAGCTAATTCTTTCTCCGAAATTGCTGCAAAACGCGACATTTCTAGATGTGTTTACATGCTGTCAAATTGACGTTGGTGATCAAATTGCAAGCGTCTGATGACGTCACACACATAATTTAATAAGCGCTCATTGATTTAGACAGGTACTTTTGCCCATAGTTACCTCCCTTGTGTCGTAATGTTGCATGGAACAGTGCGAATTGTTTGATGACAGGTATATGGAAAATTTGTATGGGAAAGTCGCGTGAGGTATAATAACATTATTTGTACAGTGGTCGATATAAAGAGGTTCTTCTGTACGTACGAACTACACGTTCTTGAATGTAGAAGTTTACAGCAGATAATTAATACGAGTGTGGGTTTCCTATAGGTAAAGTATTATCAGGATCAACTGTATTAACCCTTCGCTCGCTATTCACGTCAATATACCTACCTGTAAATAGTGAAGACCCAGATGAGACAGCTCCTGCAGGAGCTGACTCATCTGGGTCTGCACTATTTACAAGTTGATTGTGCAACCAGTGCACTCCACAGCAGTGATTGCACAGCGATATACGTGTACACAGTGAAGATAAATGTAATCATACAACAGGACATGGGTAAAGAAGGAGAAATGTATTTTAAAATTCAGCAAGAGAAGGGTTAATATCATACTAATATAGTTACGAAAGACCGGCGGTGACATTTCCACTTCAAGATTTCACACAATAGAATTCATGATTTCACGATTTCACAATTTCATGATTTCATGATTTCACGATTTCACGATTTCACGATTTCACGATTTCACTTCAAAATTTCACGATTTCACGATTTCACGATTTCACAATTTCAAGATTTCACGACTTCACAATTTCTCGATTTCGCAATTTCAACCTCATGTAGAATCTTTTAGCCACGTGGCACGCTGACGTAATTAAGGCAACAGAGTGGTTCTCGCCCTTGAAATCAGGATGGCAATTTGAAATCCATAAATACACCTTTCTACGCCTTTGCAAACAGGCTAGACCCAGCTCAGACGACTCCTATAGGATTTAATCTTATTTAAAATCCATGATGTCATTATTTCTTACAGTTTATTATTAATTAAATTCTCCTCCAGTACAGTGTCATACAAACATAAGACAATGATTTAACACAATAAACACATGATTGGCAATTCTCATGCATGAATATTCATGCAGGAAAGGGTTAAACAATATTGATGGTGGACCTGAGGACAAGCTACATGCAAAATATGAAGGCCCTCGGCCCTACAGTTCTGGAAGGGAAGATTGTCATAGTTTTCCGCCGTTTCTTTCATCGTGGCTTTTACTTCAACATGTGCGTTTTGATGACGTCATAACAATTCAAATGGACTAAATGAAATCATGAAATCGTGAAATTGTGAAATCATGAAATTGTGAAATCATGAAATTGTGAAATCGTGAAATTTTGAAGTGAAATCGTGAAATCGTGAAATCGTGAAATCGTGAAATTGTGAAATCGTGAAATTGTGAAATCGTGAAATCGTGAAATCGTGAAATTGTGAAATCGTGAAATTGTGAAATCGTGAAATTTTGAAGTGAAATCGTGAAATTGTGAAATCATGAAATCGTGAAATCATGAAATTTTGAAGTGAAATCGTGAAATCGTGAAATTGTGAAATCGTGAAATTGTGAAATTTTGAAGTGAAATCGTGAAATCGTGAAATTGTGAAATTGTGAAATCGTGAAATCATGAATTGCTTTGTGTGAAATCTTGAAATGGAAATGTCACCGCCGGTCTTTCGTATATAGTACACTCGATACTTCGAAAGTTTAACAATGAAGTAATGGACACTTTTCAGGCAGGTTGTTGCTTAACACAGGGCGTAAGTCGTGCAGAAAACCCATAGAGGAGCATTGCTTTCGCCCTGCATTAAGCTGTTACCTGTCTTAACCCATTCCCTCATAGTGACGCCTTTTAACGCATCTATAAAAGTCACTTTTCGAAACCATTTTGATAAAATGAGCATTTGTTCCATAGGAGCTCTATTTATCACAATGGTTTCAAAACCACACACTTCTAAAGGTTTCCTTTTTCTTAGTAAATGATCCTTTTCAGTAGATTTATTCACGGAGCTTGGACTTAAAAATAGCCTATGAAGGAATGGGTTAGAGACCGATAAGGATACTTGTCTTAGAATGCGAACTATCAGGGATTAAAGTATTCGTTATTATATAGTTTGAACTACATATTACACCATTGCTAAATCAATTTAACAGTCATCATCCATTTAACCAAAAAAGTGTTGAAATAGTTAAAATGATCCGAGGTCCGATGTATCGGTGCAGCTGCTTTACACCGAGCATGATAGAGAACCAAGGGGTCTCGTCGAAACCAGCTAGGGCGATGTCCCCGACCCACTTGTATCCGATTATAGGTCTTTCTCTTCAATAAATAGGCGCACCTTTCTAGAAGTGCTGAAGGTGGGGACCTGGCAGAAAACTCAAGATTGGAGTAATATAGTTTAAAGTTACAATAACAAACTCCAGATTTTTTTCCGAAAGAGGAGGGTGTCCACCAAATCCCAGCCTAGAGGGCACGAGAAGTTGTTTCCACGTTGATTCAGCGTTGATAAACGTTGAATCAACGTCGCGTACGTTGATAAACGTTGAATCAACGTCGTGTGCCCACGGGAGGGGGTCTGGTTATATGAAATGACGAGCAAAATATGCATTATGTTCCTTTTTTTAACAAAATATTTTTACCAAGTAGAGAAAATCGATGAGGTCCGGACCCCCCCCCCCCCCCCCCCCCCCCCCCCCTCTCCGCTGGATCCGCGGTTAGAGGCTTTGTAATACGAGAAAAAGTGACCCCTACGATAAACAGAGTGGGTAAAATATCATAAGTCGGGTTTACTATATTATGGCAAGGGAGTCACTATATTCTATAGTAACATGGCCTGGGGTCATAGTGCTTAATAATATATATCGGACCCCCCTGGTGGATGTATTTTATCAAGGGATTCACTATATTTTATAGTAAAATGGCCTGGGGTCATAGTACTATACTATATATCAACGCCTTTGGTGGATGTATTTTGGCAAGGGAGTCACTATATTTTATAGTATAATGGCATGGAGGTCATAGTAATATAAAATATATCGACCCCCTTGTGGATGTATTTTGGCAAGGGAGTCACTATATTTTATAGTAAAATGACCGGGGTCATAGTACTATAAAATCTATAGACCCCTCGGTCGACCTACTCCGATAAATAGAAAGTGGGGATCATTATATTATGGTATGGGAGTCACTATATTTTATAGCAAAATTACCTGGGATCTACTACGGGTGTCACTTTTTCTCATTTCACCGGCCAATATCTGAGCAGTGGTAAATTCCCAGCATATTAAGTGTTAGCAATTATCTCACTATCCACGATCTGACTCGCGTTTGAAAACAGATTGGATCCAGATTAAACGCCCAGTAACTCGGTGTCTCATTAGAATCCAAGCTGTTTAACACTTGAAAAAATCTTGATCGAATCGGAAGTAGTCCAATTTGAAACATATCCAAATTAGAGCAGACATTATTTTTTACAGCGTGGTAAGGGTTAATCATCCCATTCCATGTATTATAAAATTGTGGAACCTTGTAGACTTATTGAAAATAGCTTGAACTATTTGTGATTGTATTTATATACATGCAATACGGAACAGCTTCATTGGTCTATGATTAGAAATGTACATTAATAAAATTGAAACTGAAACATTTACGTGCAGATTTACACATATTTGAATAGATTCACATAGAAAAGGAGGCTGCAAAGGATGAATTTGTGCTGTTAAGGAACAGACTGACTGGTGAATTTTGTGTTCGACATTTAAGGTGTACATTTGTTCAGGAGTTTGTTAAGTTCTGGACGATGCAGAGTTCCCTCAACATTGTAGATCCCTCCTGTGGCAACGGTACAGCAAGTATGTTTTGCCCCGCCATCTGCATCGGTCCTGGCGCTCATAACCATGCTTGTGCTAAGTGTGTTTAAATACAAGTAATTGAGAGATATATAGATAGAGAGACAGACAGACAGGTAGCCAGACAGACAGACAGACTGGGAGAGGGACAACGCGACAAACAGTGCCGAAAAAAGTTACAATTTGCTCAATTTATCACAATGTTTTCAAACATGACTTTTACAGAGGCATTAAAAGGGGTCAGTAGGACGGAATGGGTTATCCCTCGGTCTGTATTTTCTCAAAATGAGTAAAAATATAACAGATCATATATTTCTATTCTGACAGGCTAACCCTTTACTCCATGAATATTCATATCACAAATAATATATCGTAAATAGTGATTACAGTGATTGTTATACATGTAATAACATGGACACGGACGGGAAGTTTTGGCCATGGCAGAAACTGTAGAAAAATATTTATATTATATCCTAAGCAAACAGAACAGACCCTGATTACAGTGATCAGAAAGTTCCTTCATGAGCGGCCTGATCTCGGTCTACTCGGTAAAGGCGTTTTTATGGAGTAATAGGTTAAAAGAGTAACCATTTACCTAGTTAACCCATTCCCTCATATGCTATTTTAGACCCAAACTCTTTGAATATATCTTCCGAAAAGGAGCATTTACTAGTGAACTTTAGAATTATGTAGTTTTGAAACAATTGTGATAAATAGAGCATTTGCTCCATAGGAGCAAATGCTTTATTTATCACAATGGTTTCAGAAAGTGACTTTTATAGAGGCGTCAAAAGGCGCCAATATGTGGGAATGGGTTTAATAAATGGTCGCCTAAGACAGGTTGTACTGTAGTTCTCTATACTGGGTTTACACTGTGTGTGTATATGTCGGGGTTTGATTGTATATGTGTGGGTTTGGAATCGTATTGAGGAGTACACCAATGTTCTTGTATCATATATCTGGATTTATTCCACGATTTCCATAATCATAATCATGAGAACCATAATGATCATCTGTATAAATATTAAATTTATCCAGAGTTTATCATATCAAGCAAAATAAATATGGCGACTGTTTGTATTTTTCAAAAGTTCCGCTGTCAATCACGTGATGTCCGGTTAGTATAAAATGTTAGTTTGAGTTATGTCCCTTCAACAGTATTAAACGTGCGGATAAATGGATCTAGAAATGGGTAATCAAAAGAAAATTAACACAACACTGCTGGTAAATTTATTTATTTCGATGACTCTGTAGTTTTCACCCTAGAGGCTGGGCCCAGATAAGACTCCGAGTAACTCAGCATCTCATCAGGATCCAAACTGTTCGGCACACCACTTGGGTTATAGAGGAGGTTTTAAGTGTGAAACGTATTTGTCGCCTAAAGGGTTGCTATGAATTTTAGGCGCAATTATCATGTTACATTTGTCACAGAAACATTCCTTAGAATAACAAGAAAACTTGTTAAAAAATAATTCTGAGACAAATAAGGTTCTGTCTAAAATTCAGGTTCAGTCTGAAACTTATGTATCGCCTAAAGAGTTGAGCAGTATGAATTTCAGGCGTAATTATCATGTTAACCCATTACCTCATAGGCTATTTTTAGATACAACCTCTTTGAATAAATCTACCGAAAAGGAGCATTATCTAGAGAAAAGGGACAATTTTGAATTTTGTAGTTTGAAATCATTGTGATAAATAGAGCATTTGCTCCTATAGGAGCAAATGCTCTATTTATCACAATGGTTTCACAAAGTAGCTTTTAAAGAGTCGTCAAAAGTCGTCAATATGAGGGAAAGGGTTAAATTTCTGACGGAAACATTCCATAGAATGAAAAGTTGCTAAAATAATTAATTCTGAGTCAAATTAACACTACATGTAATGTTGGGATAACGTTTAGAATCC
>OY755246.1:17953945-18193945 GCA_963576725.1 Azorinus chamasolen | reverse complement strand
CGGGGCCTAGCGTAAATAATAGACACGACTATGGACATAGTTTTGGCCGACGCTAGGCATACGATGCCAATATTTTAGAGGCACTGAGAATGATCACTAAGTCTTCTTAGTAGAAGATGTATTAAATGAGATGTCTTGTAAAGGGTACCTAATGCAAAACAAAACAGTGCCCCTGTAACTGCATAAATCGGTAGAAGTAGCGTATTTTGATTGTATTTTGAACAATTAAATGAACAGTGGAACGCAGAAAAAAGAGTTTCGTGCATAAATAGCTATAATACACGTTTGTTTCGGGCAATACAATCTGCAGTGTCCCTTCGTATTGTTGTTGTCATCTCTCTTCTGGTTCGGGACAACAACAGTACCTTAGGCCAATGGTCCAAAACGTGTATTAACCCTCTATGTTCTGTTTCATTTTTCTAGTTTGAGTTATTTATTATTTTCAAATGCGTGTCTAACATACAGAACTGGACATAAGATTATTATTTCACAAAGGTGCAAAAGATAATATGCTTTGATTCGAATATGTTGAAGTTCACTTACCTTAGATTGGTTAAAGTTTCCGAGTAACTATTAACACGTTTCAAACAACAGAGATCCGGATCAGACCTTGGGGACTCGACGTTTGATCTTGCGCCAGGCCGGATGCAATTGTCAATTAGATCGAGACTCGCTAAGAAAGAAAATTATTCCAATTAATTTCATTTATTAAATCACGTCCCTTATAAAAACTGTTTTTTCTGTTTCATGTGAAGGTAAATCTAAATTACATTACTCATCTATTAATTTTGCAACTATGCGATCAATCCAAAAAACGTCTTCAGAGAGATTTACTGGCTGAAAACTTTATTTAAACGTGTTTCACGTCAAGTTTTGAACTCGATTTCCATGCACTTTATTGTGAAATCGAAATCCAAAATTTATGAGACATGTTGCGTAATCAGAACCCTTCGGTGATGTTGGCTAAGCCGCTCTTTCCTTGTTTGTATGTAGTCTTCCGCCATTAAAAGAGAATTGGTAATACTTCAATGGCATCCACAACGCAGGTATTTGTTAAATTGTTTATCCATTTATGCCATAAAAACTCCCGTAGGAGTCGTCTGATCTGGTCTACTAGATTGGCTTATGAAATCAAAAGGTCATGTGTTCATGTGGTATTATAAAATATAATCTAATTAATATTTATGATGTCATTATTTCCTACATGCATATTCATGGAGTAAAGTGTTGTGTCAGCGCGTTGACAGATGTAGTAGCCGTTCCTCTGCCAAAGAACGCTGACACATTTATCTTACATGTTAAGTGTTTCTGTTGGGTCTTTTAACCCTTTCCCTGTTCTATGTGTATTCCAAATTTTAATACCTACTGAATATTCATGGACAAATTAGTTATAATGAAATATGGAAGGTGGAACATTTTAGCCATGTTAGGAACAAAAGAAACACATCTATCAAATTCCATTAGCAAACAGAGCAGACCCTGATCAGACGGCTCCTCTAGGAGCCGTCTGATCTGGGTCTACTCTGTTTGCAGATTCGTTAAAACACGTTTATATGAGGGAAAGGGTTAACACATGTTAAAGCCATCTGGCTAGGGTCGACTCTGTTTGTATGCAATGATATAGATCCCAATATATAGTTTCTGTCATGCCCAAAACATAGTGTGCTAATATGCAATAATGAAAAACAGCTAATTAATGTTAATGGAGCCATTGATTTCTTACATAGATGTCCATGGTGTATAGTGGTGAGCAGTCTTCACACCGGACCCTGTAACGTCAATTTAAGTTGCAAACAAATATTGATCAGACTGCCTCTAATCTTGCCATACACTATGTGCAAATTTGGCATTACACTATGTGCACATAGGCCTATGACCATACACTATGTGCAGATTTGGTCTTACACTATGTGCACATATGGCCTAACACTATGTGCACATATGACCTTACACTATGTGCAAAGTATGCCTTACATATGTGCACATATGGCCATACACTATATGCAAATTTGGCCTTACACTATGCGCACATGTGGCCTTACACTATGTGCAAATTTGGCCTTACACTATGTGCACATACGACCTTAAACTATGTGCAAATATGACTTTACACTATGTGCAAATATGGCCTTACACTATGTGCAAATTTGGCCTTACACTATGTGCACATACCACCTTACACTATGTGCAAATATGACTTTACCCTATGTGCAAATATGGCCTTACACTTTTGCAAACATGTTCAGTTGTCCTATTCAGCACCAGCAGAGACATACAATTAATCGTAATTCTGAACAGAAGTGGTAGTAGCGATAGGTAGGTCTAGCTATTGTAGTTGTAAATCTAAATTCAACTGCAGTTAATACGGTTTTTGCAATTCACTCTTTATTTCAGTGACGCTTTCTGGAAGCATACCTTTCCTTGGGTTTTTGTGCCAAGCACGTCCAAACAAAGACATTGCCAAAACATCCGGGACATTCACTCCGTTAGGAAGTGATTCGTTGATGAAGGATAACTGCCCAGAGGTATGTTATATCTCTTAACCCTTCTCTTGCTGAATTTTAAAACACATTTCTCCTTCTTTACTCATGCCCTGTTGTATAATTACATATATCTTCACTTGTACAAGTATTTCGCTGTGCAATCACTGCCTTGGAGTGCACTGGTTGCACAATCAACTTGTAAATAGTGCAGACCCTCATGAGACAGCTCCTGCAGGAGCTGTCTCATCTGGGTCTTCACTATTTACATATATGTATATTGACGTGAATAGCAAGCGAAGGGTTAAATACGACTTTTGCCACCTTTGCAAACCGAGTAGACTCAGATCATACGGCCCCTGTAGGATCATGATCCGCTCTGTTTGTTAATGAAATGATGTACATCTGAGCTCGAGTGATTGCTTTGGTAAATATTTCACGTGTTAATATGCCATTTAAAAAATCTAATTGTTATTAATGATGTTTTCATTTCTAATATTAATATTCATGAAGTCAAGGGATACATAGAGACGTTAGAAAATACCTCGCATTTTTACGTAAAATTGCAACGGGGGCTTAGCCCGAGGTATTTATTTGCTTGTACCGGGGGTTTACACCTCTTTAACTGTATACCAGTCATATTGAGACCTTCGATTAACGATCCTAGAGATTTTTTCCGTGCATAGAAAGAAATGCTTTATTTCGAGCACAGAAGAACATTCGGATAGAACCACTGACCTACCGCAAGCCAACTGTAAGGCTTCCTCACATAGGCAAAAACAAAATGCCCAGACCGGGATTCGAACCCCAGGGGTGAGGGGCTAAATGATACCCGAGTTGTCAATCGCATAAAGGCATGGATCGAGCATAGTTGAACCATTTGAGCGCAGTAAATGAGTCACTAATGTTTTGTCATCACGTAGACCCACCGTATAGACCCAGATGAGAGTGGTCCTAGAGGCACTCTCATATGTGTATGCATTGTTTGTCGTGCTCTGTGTTATAAACCAATCCCCAAATATTTACGGTAAGCTTGATATGTTTGAATTTTAGAAAAGTTTGAAAGAACAAAGACTTTTCATCGATATCATCGAATTCAAAACGAATAACACGTATTCATCCCATTCCGTTCGTTAGCCCCTCACCGCTGTGGGTTCGAATCCCGGTCTGGGCATTTGGATTTTTCATGTGAGGAAGCCTTCCAGCCGGCTTGCGGTAGGTCGGTTGTTCTACCTAGATGTTCTTCTGTGCACGAAACAATACAATTCGTTCCGTGCAGGAAAGAACATCTGCGGTCTTCCTCCACCTGTAATTAGCTGGACGTCGTGATATGACTAAAATACTGTTAAAGCGACATAAAACCCGATAAAAACAAACCAAAACCAAACCAACTCTGTTCGTTCTCGTTGCTCCAAGTAGGCATGCTACATTCAGGAGAAAACATATGGGTAGCATTTCGGATTTGGACTTTTGACTTGATTTTGGAAATATCAATATTGATAACGAGTGAAATCTTTTGCCACAAACTAGTGTCATCTGACACATTTGGCGGCTGCTACAATACATGTATTCGTTTAATTTGAACCCTCCCCCCCCCCCTTCTCCTCTCCACCACCATCAACTTTCTTTCAAAAAGATTCCACCAGTAACAAACAGTTTGGATCCTGATGAGATACCGAGTAACTCGACGTCTCTTCTAGATCCACACTGTTTGCATAGATAATCACAGATTTGGCAGCGGAAGATCAGAATTTGATTTTGCACAAGTCATTTAATAAATTACATTAACAAAACGCCTACCCATGATGAAGCATAAATATTATCAAAATAAATCGCTTATAACTTGAAGGTATGTGATAATCTATATGTATATCAATGCCTTGGCTCTTTAATCTTTATATCGGGTGTAACAAGCTCACAATTTACTATATAGGCCATTAAACCTTTCGCTGCCAAACTCTGTCGTCTGCTAACTTTGTCGTCTGCTAACTTTGTCGTCTGCTACATATTTTCATTTTTTTTATTTTCTTCATTTTTGTTTCAAAAACATAGTTACAATAACAAACAGTTTGGATCCTGATGAGACGCCGGCGTCTCGTCTGGATCTAAACTGTTTGCATAGGTAATCACAGATCCGGCATTGGCAGCGAAAGGGTTAACTAGGTTTACTGTCTGGTGGGTTTTGGCGAGGACAGACGTTAAAGAAAAAATATTTTAAGTATGTACATTTATTTACAAGAAACCCAATCTAAAGCGACCACTTAAAAATAAGCATGTGCGTCTCTCAAATCAGGTGGGTTCTTAATGCAGAACGAAAGTAATGTAGAAAACACCGCCTGCCTATAAAAACCTGAATTAAACCTAATTCTGTTGGTCGCAATAGAGGGGGTTTACTGTGTTATGAAATTTAAAATGATAACACAGAGGCCCAGATAAGATGCGTAGATTTAAACATTTTCGAGAATAGCTCCTTGATTTCTCCACCAAACCCTGTACTTTGACCACCCATTAGATTCCGAGACGATTCTAAAGAGCGGTCACAGTGTAGAGTTTGGTGGAGAAATGTCGATTTTAGTATTTTGGTACGCACCTGTTGTCCTGGTAACATAGTTTATTGAGTATGTTTAAGCCATAGAAAGATTAACAACCGTATACATAATTACTCATTTTTCTTTCTTTATGGATCTGTTAACCCTTTCCCTGTTCTGTGTTTATTGCAATTTCAATACCTACTGAATATTCATGGACAAAAAGATAATAATGAAATAGGGAAGGTGAACCATTGTAGTCATTTTAGAAAGTAAAGACACAGATCTTTGAAATTCTATTAGCAAACAGAGTAGACCCTGATCAGACGGCTCCTCAAGGAGCCGTCTGATCTGGGTCTACTCTGTTTGCAGATGCGTGAAAACACGTTTATATGAGGGAAAGGGTTAACTCTTTCCTTCATAAATAAGGATCTACAGGAATCTCTAAAAATCTTTCTTGCGCAGACAAAAGTGCTGAAAAGTGAAAATGATAGTTTAATTAATATAGTCGAATCCAAGGAGAATGAAAATAAAACTCTCAGATCAAAGTTGAGTGGTCTTTCCTCTGATAAGGAGAAAATTGAAAGCGCTCTAACACGCGCCAGATCCGATCTCTCTAATGCAAACGCTAAAGTGCTTATAAATGAGCAAGTCATAACACAACTTAAAAAGGAAAAAGAAAAGGTAATAAAGGAGAAGTCTGGTCTGTTAGATGAACTAATGAAAGTAAGAGGAAGAACAGATAGTGTCGAAACAAAAATAGATACGGCAACTGAAAATGTTGAAAATAAACTGATACTTGAGATAAACCAGCTAAAGAAAGTATTGGTAAAAGAGCTTGATGATATAAAATCACAAATAAGCAAATCAAAGGCCCTAACTAGTAGGTCGACCATAGAAGTGCGTCGAGAAGAAAAGGAAGCTAGACCTATTTCAACAGTGATAACTAAGAGAAAGGAAAATACCACTCCAGGCAATAAGCGCAGGAAAAAGACTGCATTTGTAGCAGGTGACTCAATGACCAGGGTTTTGAGCACTGCTAAAATGTGTGACACACATCTCGAAGTAAAGATAAGAAGCCACCCTGGTGGACGTGTTAAAAGTATTGAAAATTCTATTCTTAGATTGCTAGATACGGATCCAGAGTACCTGAAACAGTTAGATGCCATCGTTCTGCATGTAGGTACTAACAATATATCTGATTCAGACTGTAGTGAAAGCATTGCAGACGAATTTAGAGATGCAGTGCATTCCATAAAATCTATAAATCCAAGAACAAAGATCATTGTATCATCTATTATTCCAAGAAGGAATGACAATCAAGTGAATGACATGATTAGAAAATTAAATAGTTCATTAAATAGTATGTGCCAAGAGAATGGCTGCTACTTCTTAGACAATGATGCCGGTTTTGTGCGGCAAAACTTACCGGACAGAACATTATATAGAGATAATATACACCTAAATGCAAAAGGTGGGAAAGTGCTTGGTGTCAGTTTGAGAAACGCCCTGAATAAGGCACTTGGTATAACAGAGTCCGAAACAATGTTTGAAAATAATTCGGGTTTTCACAACGGGAGGTTCTCTGGGAGGAAAAGGACTTACAACAACAACAACAACAGGGAGATGGTGTTTATGCCAGTACCATCCTACTGGCTGAACAACCAGAACCCATGGAATGTTCCGAACCATGTTTGGGGTTAAATACGGTCGCGTTAACACATTTGTCCAACCAGAAAACCATCCATTGTAACCCAAATGACTTTTCTTTGAGTTTTGAAATTAATCAGGAGACTGAAGAAACTAACAGTGAGTTTTCCTGCATATCTCTAAATTCTTGTAATATAAATGCTGTCAATACAAATAATGTCAATGTAACCCATGAGGCCCGATCTACTTTAGACACTTGTTTGGAATGCATTGATGATCAAACAAATGTTTTTCAGTATATTGGTAAGTCGTTACTTTGTGATACAAATACATCGGACAGCAATCAGCGTAATTTCAAGCCATGGTTTGACAAGAAAGGTTTGAAAATAGTTCACTTAAATATACACTACTTGTATCCAAAATTAGATGAAGTCAAACTTATCATAAATCAACAAAATATTGACATTCTGTGTTAATGTGAAACTTTTTTGAATGATACTTTCTCAAACAATGAGCTGAATATACATAATTTCAAATTATTCCGAAAAGATAGGCAGACGCATGGGGGAGGTTTGCTTATTTATGTCCGAGATAATTTGACTTGTGTGGAAAGAATAGATCTTCAAAGTGCCGCTGTCGAATCCATATGGCTTGAAGTTAAGCAGTCTAATTCTAAGTCATTTTTATTATCGCATGTTTACAGACCACCTTCTTCAAAAAGACAATGGCTTATAGATTTTACTTGTATGATGGAAAACTCGCCATTAGATGAAAAAGAATGCATTGTTATTGGTGATTTTAACTTTGACTTGATAAAACTGGACGGTCCTTCCAAACCCTGGCTCGAAATGATGGAATCAGTAAATTTCAGTCAATTGGTGGCAAGTCCAACAAGGGTCACGCCTAATTCAGCTACATTGATAGATCATGCATTTTCTAATACTCCATTGAATATATTAGATGTCTTAGTTCCTGTGTGTGCTGTAAGTGACCACTATCCAGTTTGTTTAATTCGTAAAATACTGCCAAATTATCTTAAAGGTCCTGTGCATAAAACTATCAATTACCGGTCAATGAAAAGATTCAATGAAGGTAATTTTCTATATGAACTTTCAAACAAGCCGTGGTTTCTTATAGATAATTACGATAATCCAGATGATTCATTAGAGTTCTTTCTGGATATTTTTAAATCGACTTTAAATAAACACGCTCCACAAAGAACACGTCGCGTAAAAAGAAATCACCAACCAAACTGGATGAAGCCTGAAATTCTAGAAGCTATCAAAACAAGAGACAATTACCATACAAAACGTGACACTGTTAATTACAAACTTTGGAGACAAATCGTTAAAGATCTTATAGTTGATGCAAAGAAATGTTTTTACCACGAGACCATTAACTCTAACAAACGCAATCCCAAAAAACTATGGAATAGTCTTCGTGAGCTGTCTGGTTTTAATGAACAAATTCAAACTAACTACATTAATGATGATAATGGGGAGCCAATTACTAACCCTAGGGAATCAGCGAATGTGTTCAATGAACATTTCTCATCAATATTTCGAACAGCTCAGAGTGATATACAGCATGGTGATTACTATCAAAATAGTACAATTACAAATATTACTTCAACGCAACTTGAGGATACCCTTGCTTTTATCATTCCCGAAGTTAGTGTATCATTTGTTGAGACCCAGCTTAAGTCACTCGATACTGTTAAGTCCACAGGTTCCGATGGTCTTAGTGCAAGATTTCTTAAAATCTCTGCTTATATCATAGCTCCAGTCCTTGCTAAGATCTTTAATCACAGCATCAAGACACATATTTTCCCCCAAGCATTTAAGACAGCCAAAGTTGTTCCCATTTTCAAGAAGGGTTCTAGGAATGATAAGAGTAATTATAGGCCTATTTCCATTTTACCTATCATTTCATTGATTTTTGAACGTCATGTTAGCATTCATCTAAAGGAGTATTTTGAGACTAATAATCTATTTTATTCTCGACAGTCGGGCTTTAGAACGAATCATTCGTGCCAAACTGCTCTTGTCAAGTTATTAGATGATTGGATTTCAGCGGTTGATAATAATGAAATTGTAGGTACGGTATTTCTAGATCTTTCTAAAGCCTTTGATCTGGTTGATCACAGACTACTAATACATAAGTTAAAACTATATAAACTTGATTATTCAGCACATTCTTGGTTTAGATCATATTTACATAACAGGTTTCAGCAAACACAAGTGTCTGGTGTATGTTCCGAGTCAACTCTGGTATTATCAGGAGTACCTCAAGGGTCTGTCTTAGGTCCTCTGTTATTCTTAATTTTCATTAATGACATGCCCTTTACAATTAAACATTCTTTAACTGACGTATTTGCAGATGACACGACAATTTCCGCCCATGGCGTATCACTTGACCTAGTCTTAGATTCTCTAACTAATGATTTATCAAATGTTAGAATGTGGTGTTGTCAAAATAACATGACTATCAATGTAGAAAAGACTAAAGCAATGTACATTACATCCAAGCCAAAGTCATATGGTATTCGATTACTTGAACCTACATTGAAATTTGATCATGATTTTATCACATGTAGCACAGAAGAAAAATTGTTGGGGGTTACAATTGATAGCACTCTAATTTGGGAAAGACATATTGACATTACCTTAAAGAAATGTAATTCTTTATTGTTTTTGTTATCGCGCATAAAGACATTTCTCACTATCCCTATACGAAATTTATTCTTTAATGCTTACATCCTTCCCCATCTTGACTACTGTTGTATTATATGGGGTAATTGTAATGTTTCTCTAGAAGATAAACTTATTCGATTTCAGAAAAGAGCTGCAAGAATTCTTGACAAGGATTACAATAGTCCTTCTAATGTTTTATTTAACGAACTCAACTGGATAACCTTTCCTGAGAGGGTTAAATTTCAAAAGGCGGTTTTATTATACAAAATTTTCAGCGGTCAGTCTCCCGATTACCTAAACGATTTGTTTAAGTTTACCTCAGATGTCCATAATCGAACTCTGCGATCTTCATCTCAGTTTCAGCTTTATTCTCCAAGGCCTAATACTGAGATATTTAGAAAATCATTCGTCTATTCCGGTACACTTATTTGGAACAGTCTACCAATTACTATCAGAAATGCCATTTCTGTTAATCAGTTCAAGGTATTTTATTTGCAGTGGATCAGACAGAAAAATTAACCAATTAGTCCATAGTTATACATTTTGACAACATATATCCTTTATCTGTACATACCGTAATTTTCAATACTGGTATACAATGTAAATAGTTTTTATTGTAGCAGTTTTTGTTGTAGCGGAATTGTTCTAATGCTGTGTAATTATGCTGATTTCATTTTTCATTATTGAGACTGTTTAATAGCGTAATTACTGCACTGGACACATTGTTTAATATTATGTTCCGTGATTGTTATCTTTGCTCATAAATGTATGAAATGTACCGATTAAGAGGGCATCGGGGTAGATTAGCCATTTGGCTAACCGAGCTACCCTTATTAATTAAGGTATTTTATTCATTCATTTACACATTTAGATTAATTGCTCTGCAAGCCCTTTATTCATTCATTCAATACGTCAAAACCTTCTGCATACAGTTTCGATCCAGATGAGACGTTGAATAACTGAAAGTCTCATTAGGTTCAATTAGTTTACACTCTTAACTGCATTTTTTTTATTTGAAGCAGAGGACAATTTAGTTGAACTAATAATGAGCTAAATTATTTATAATAATGACAGCGTGGGTAAATGACGTCACAAATATGTGATTTTGATAGCGCGTGCATTCATCCACCTGAATCGGGGTCAGATGTCATTTGTTCAATTCATTTTTTGTGTGCAACACTTTGTATATTATAGCTTCATATTATTAACTTTTTGGATGATACTGGCAAATCAAATTTATGATAACAGATTGGATCCAGATTAGATGCCAAGTTACTCGGAGTTTTAGCAGGATCCAACTGCGTGTCCTTAAACAATATTTCTACAAATTGAAGCAGACAACATTTATTAATTATCCAGACGCAAAATAGGGGGCCTACTGAATTTCTGAACATTGCTTTCGGGTGCATATAGATCTGTGTTTTACATTTTTGTATATTGTATGAAATGCTTTTGTTCTAGGGCCTCAATGTAGGCTGGTCATTATGACTAATTGAGCTACCCTCGTTAAACAAAGTATTTAATTCATTCATTTCATTCGCTTAGTTTTATTGTTACTCATTTTTTTAGTTTGCTCTTGAATGTTTTTATCGTTTGTATGCTAGACATTATTTGTCTCCATTAATACAGAAAATCAGAGTGAATCAACCAGCTTTAATCTGGATGAGACGCCAATTGCTTTGGTGCTTCATCTTAAAAGCAACTGTTTGTACGGTATATCCGCTTAATAACACCTAGCGTTTTAAATAGCCTTTCATTTCGATTCCATGCATATGTACAATAGCTGGTGAATATACGTTACCACACAGCGTCTGATCGTGGTTGGACCCAATATCATTGCGATATCGGGCCAACTTTGCGCTGACGTCTTGTGTGATCTGGTTAAAACCTTGAAATATTATAGACCCTATGCTAACCATTAAGTAAAACTTTCATTCTACCAGTAACCATATGTATATTTAAAGATGTATGTAGCTTTTACTAGATTCCTTTTAATGTGCTTGTATATATGTTACTGTTGAGGGCCTCATGGAAGATTGATTTTATCAAATGAGTTCTCTCGTTAAATAAAGTCTTTATTATTATTATTATTATTATTATACAAACGCTTTTTTCACGCCTTTACAAACATGATATACCCATATAAGACTGCTCCTACAAAACCGTCTGTTCAGGACCTGTTCTGTTTACTTATGGAATTACATGTATATTACATGTGTCACAACAGTTTCTACCATATACCAGCAGCTGTGTATACATATGCCAATAAAAACAGAAGCTGATAAATATCCATTATGCTCTTGTGTCTTACATGAATATTCAACAGGCAAAGGGTTAAGCGTCGCATTAGAGGGGGTTAGTAAGTTTACTTTTAAATATTATTATGCACCAGTGATAATGCGTTTATTTCATTTTGACACTTTTGCTGTCGAATATTCATGACATCGTGAATATGTATTCTATCTATATATCTATCATCCCATGACCATGGCTTCTTCGTAAGGGGGTGGGACGGATCTGTCGCCGAAGAAGCCAATATTCTTATCTAGACTGGTCTGTCTGTAGCATGTGTGAGGATATCTGACATCCTCGGTGTTGTCAAGTCCACTCATTGATGTTGTCAGACCAGCTCTTATGTTGCCTTCCTCGTCTGGGCCCACCTTCTACTGTTCCTTGGTGGATTGTTTTGTTTAGACTGTTGTGTCTAGTAATGTGTCCAAATCATTGTTGCAAGCAGGGGTTCCTGGGGACCAACAAGACTCTTAACTCGGATTCCGTTCCAAGTAAGAGATGCGGAGCAGTTCCCTCATGCACTTTATCTCGAATGCCTGGATTCTCCTGTCAGAGTTTGCTATATACAGCAGCGTCCAGACCTCAGAACCATATAACAGGGTAGACAGGACAAGAGATTGGTATAGGTTGTACCTTATTAGCTGATTTTAATGGCATAAACACGTGACATGTTCGTAATATTAGCTACTGTACAGTAGTATACAAACTAGGAGTACCATACTTCATGTTTAACCCTTTACTCCATAAATGCGTCTTCCTACGTCTTTGCAAACAGAGTAGACCCAGATCAGACGGCTCCTATAGGGACCGTCTGACCCGGATCTGTTCTGTGTGTTTGTGAATGATACGTAGGTATGATTGTACAGTTTCTGCCATGGCCAAACTTTCCATTGTCCGTTTTCTATTTTGATAATTAATCTAATTAATATGTATAAATTCTGAAGGGAGGTGATCCCCCGAGAGCAAACATTGCAACACAAAAAGAGAAAATTGCAGACTCGGTTTTATTGAGTCTGTTCATGAACAGTAATTGAAAGTGCAACACTGCTCACGCCCCCTAGCACCGGCTTAAGCGGTATTCAATTTTCAGAACAAGAAATACTGAAATTCATGATCTCGAAGGATCAGAAGGTATAACAACACTGAGAATGAAGTATTTTACATGAATATTCATTGAGTAAAGGGTTAAGCCTTAATACCGCGATCCAATGTGTTGCAGACAGACCTTGAAAATAGGTTTCCAGTGCAGAAATTCTGATTGATCTTCGGGGGCCTAGCCAACCAAATCGGTTTCTTACCTAGCCGTAAATTTCCAAATAAAACCCTTGCTCCGTGTTAGTTACTACACATCTCAGCTAAAACCCTTGCTCCGTGTTAGTTACTACAAATCTCAGCTAAAACCCTTACTCCGTGTTAGTTACTACATATCTCAGCTTTATACAGGTGTACCGTTTATTCCCATTCTTGGGACACGGGATTATATGACATATGAATGTATAAGAAAGTTTCCTTGCAGTGTTAATTTTCCCTCTGAACATCTTGTCCTATGTTTAGTTAAATGACTGGATATGAACTAACAATAATAATCACAACTGAATAAAATATATACAGTAACAGACGTGTGTCACTTTGAAGTCTGGCCCCTACAGCCCATCACACCTGACAGCTGTCACTTTAAAGCTTAAATTCTACAGCATTACTTAGGTCTAACCACCAGACCTCCAATGAAGTTACTTTGAGGCCAACATATGCCTCATTGAAGCTAGCCTTTAAATGCTTCAATGACTCTTCTATTCTCTGGGGCATATAAAGCCAACACTACTATGAATCTCTATATCTTCTAACAGAACAACTACGTCCCAGGCTGCACGCCGTCGGCTTAATTCTAACCCCTTTAATAAAGCGGGACGTCCTTGACAGGAAACGAAATGTACTCTCAACTAAATATGCATCACATCCAATCCCATTAGGTAGTATATATTAGCAAGTTATGATCGGCTCGTCCGGTGCAGAAGTTCGTGAAATACTAAACTGCAGTGAGTAGTGCTGCCACCTAACAGACTTCCGATTATTGACTTATTATAGGTTACGGACTTAACCGACACTACATATTGTATAACTAATGCACGTCTGCTAATTTACCAAATAATTCAATACAATGATAAAAAAGTTGTTGCCAAGAAACAACAGACTTTGGGTCTACGCAACTCATACATGCATTCTACAGTCGATACCTTAACTGCTGGAACTTAATTCATTATAAAAGAGAAGTGCTAGCCGAGAAAAATTGATTCTATCAATATTCTTTCTTCGCGATCAATGCCCATAACCTAATCAAGGGAAGTCATGACCCGAAAACTACTAAACATGACTACACTACCCAGGCCTTCGATTTCTTTGAGATCCGCATAAATGTAGTTAGTTGAAAAATATTTTATTTCTGAAAGGTACATAAATCCATTTATCTCTATATTTCGAATAAAGATTGGATCGACAACAACATGCTTATTAGGAGCCTCTCCTTGACGCATTATATCTGCAATGGTGGACATTTTCTAACCTAACATATGTTGTGTCGAATATTCAAACTAAACTACAAGAGACACATATTACACGTGTACATGAAAGAATAAAAAACAAGTGCTTGATAAAAAGAATAGGACTTTCGTTTGTGAAACTAAATTAGAATAAAAATGGAAGGAATAAATACGAAAACAATATAATGGTGGTCAACAGGATGGAGATCATGGACCGTCTCGAGACAGGAGTGCATATGGCAATGGTTATCCTTACGTACAGAAGGGCTCAGCACGGTAAAACAGAACTCAACTTAATATCTTAGTTTCAAAAATGAATTGCTACACTGCTTGAAAAATAAAAGCGTTACTATGCATATCAAGTGATGGATCGCAGTGGATAAGACGTTTACCGTGACAGGGCGTAAATTGCTAATTGCATGTAATAGACTGGTACGCAGGATATGGTAGTTCGGACATATGAGGCAATAGTGTTCAGTACCTTCGATATCTATACAAGAGCTCAAAGGAGAAACAACGACGTTTCTGTAAAACAATGGGATGTTTACTGAGCTGCATTTTGTCATTAATCGGGTATGGAGAAATTGACCCTTTCTGGTACCATTCATACATGTAGTAGTTTAAAGGGACACAGGTGATATCGCCGTCAATTTGCAAAATTGAAGGATGACTTTGACGCAGAGCATCTGACGTCTAAGAACAAGAGAGACATAGTCAGATGTTTCCGTATGAATCATTTTGTAAAAAAGGATAAGTTTGTGTTTCCGCCTTCTGCTTTCGACTGGTTCCCAGCCTACTTCTTTTTCAAGATTTAGTTGTTCCCATGGTAATATTGCGGCCTCATATTGAATTTTATCCAGGTCATACTTGTCATTGTGTGTGGTCATTGTTTGTGCAGTTGTCCCAAAAAACATCTGAGTATTCCAGCAATGGTCTAATAAAACTTACCAGACAAAGACCAAATACCACACCGAGTTCTATGTGTCTAATCAGGGTCTACAAAGTTTCATACAAGTGTTGTTAAAATCATCGAAACAGCAATTTTAATGTTGACATATAATTAGATGCGTTTGAGCAGCAAGACAGTCAAAACAAATAACAAGCAGTCAAGAATAATGATTAACGTTTCTGTAATTGCAAACGAAATTGATGTTTAAACAATACGCAAGTCGCACATGCACGATGCAGCCTATAACTATTATCGTCTCATTTAGGTCTAAACATAGAATACATTTAATTTCCAAGATCGTATTCAGTTTATCAAACCCATTGGATCCTGATGAGACGAAGAGTTACTCGGCTTCTCATATAGATCCAAACTGTTTACAGAAATCATCACGGTGTCGCCTATTGCGTCGAACCCTTTCGGCGCGAATTTTCTAATTGTCGTCTACAATCCAAGTTTGTTAAATCATTCAGTAAAATAAGGACATGAGATAAATAAATGCAAATTTCAAAGGAATAAAGCACATACATAGAAATAGAGATTGAGACAAATAGTGAAGTCCCCGATCAGACGTCGCCTTGGAAAGGCGGCGTCTGATCTGGGACTGCACTATTTGTCGTGGTGCATTTATGCGAATGTGGCAGTGAAAGGATTAAAAAACCATATTGCAAAACATAGAGATCTATAAGATATGTTTAGTGTATAAATAGTATTAACACTAGTTAAACACTGTTTGATCCTGATCATGTCAAGAAACACTTCCAGTGTGACTAATAACATCGAAATTAATGATCTCGAAGGACCAGAAAATATAACAACACTGAGAACTACAGCAAGATCAAGAATATACTAACAAATCCAAAAAGCCATGTTATTGACATGAATGGATTGGTGGGCTTACTAAACAACTGATTCCTGTCATGTATTTCAAAAGCCTCTTGAGGGTGACTCTGGTCACTTCCACATCCCTTGTAAGTATATAAAGTGCTGCTCACAACGTCTGCAACCTGAAGCCAAGCCCTAAACCCACGACCATTCAAATGGTCTTCCACTACGTGTGGGGCTATGACTGCTAATGCAAGCCATCTCGAAGGTGGATAGCAAAATAAGCTGCATCCCAAATAACACAGAGAAATAAATTTTCTTCTCCTCGAACCACTCAGATTTATATACAGCGACCGGTTTGTACAGACTGCACTTGACAAACCAGTCTACCCAGTCAGCGCCAACGACAAGGAGACCTTCGATACAACAAAACAGTACGAGTCCCGACGAGCTGCTCAGGAAGCTGCGTATGATAAAAGGGCTATATTCTTTTCAAGAATATCTCTTTTATTTTCCCACCAAACCCTATACTGTGACCACTCTTTAGAATCGTCTCTTCGAGATGATGATTTTTGTATTGGGTACGCACCTTTATCTGCAGCTCTGACTGCTATTCGCTATCCGATTCACACACCAGTGACGCTGACTATGAAGACACCAAGGAAATTCCCTTGGTGAATTTATTATTTTACAACCTGCACATATGTCCTGTTCCTTGCAGATGTCTTTGAAACTTCCAGGAAGACTTGTTTGTTTAATATGGATAAGACCCCGCTCATAACTATACGAGTCCTGGCCTATCCTGGGATGCATTGCCGTAAGAAAACGAGAGTTGTGTTCGAACTATTGACAGACTACAGCCGGCGTCTCTTCATTGAGAAGGGCCTGCACGGTGTGATAGCAATGGTTTCAAAGCGATATGTAAGGGCAAACAATACTATGGTACAAGGTCATGATCCGGATAGGCTAACGAATAATATCCAATACCGCGAGCAACCTCTGCGAATGGGCAGTGAGTCAGTCATCGTCCGTAACTGAGTTCCGTTGAGTGGTAAATTTCGAAAAGCTGCCTAGTTGTACAACAGACCATCTTGATGAAAAGACTGGCTATATCCTAGAAGTGGATCTAGAATGTCCAAGAGAGTTTCACAATGTACATAATGCATATCCATGGTGGTTCCAATAGAGTTTATGTCTATAGATCTGTATCATACCATAAGAAAATAGAACAGCAAATAGAACAGCAAATAGAACAGCAAACTTCTACCTCACCTCCGTTAGCCTGATCGTCTGTCTTTTGACCTTTTTAGGGTTTCGGCTTTGCCGAAATCCTTATAAAATGGATTGCGACTCAAACTGTCACGGAAAACCCTATTGCACGAGCTCTACCTAGCGGGAATCCCCCTAAGAGAATACGCGCATGTGCAGTGCTTAGCTTACAACCCGGTTCCGGAATCTTACAAAATATTTATAATGAAATATGGAAGGTGGATCCATTAGCAAATAGAGCAGACCCTGATCCTATGGGAGCGAGCTGTCTTGTCTGGGTCGAATCTGTTTGCAGATGCATGAAAACAAGTTTATATGGGGAAATAAGGGTTAAATAGACTTCTTCTGTTCTTTGCGTCCTTTACAGTATAAAGGTTACAGCACTGGTGGTCAGTAGTGCAGGGCAACTGTTACATCATGCTAAAATCTCTAAAGGTCATACGCTTAACTCTTTGCACGCTAGCGGCGAAACTGTGATTACCTATGCAAACAGTTTGGATCCAGATGAGAGGCCACATAATTCTGCGTCTCATCAGGATCCAAACTGTTTGTCATCTTGACCATATTTTTGCATAAAATGAAAGAAAGTTTATTGACGAACTGAGGCAGACGGCAATTGTTACAAACGAAACATCACTCAGCATTATAATGATTAAGCAAGCTGTAGAGATCTGTAATATCGTCTGCTTCAGGTTTGTAATCATTTGAATTTCTAAAAGATCAGTTTTAGGCATTTTGACCTAAGGCAAAATTGTCACAAGTTGTAAACAGTTTAGATTTTGGTCAGACAGTTACTTGGTATTAGATCTGAATCCAAACAGGGTGTCCCACTATGCCAACCTTTATTGTTTAAGTAGCTTGGATGGTAGTATTAACATTACTATTAAAAGGAAACAATGGTTTTTGTATCCTTTATATTATTAAAAAATCATTAAAAGGAAAAAAAGGAGAAAGGCAAACAAAATGAGACAAAGCACTTTCTTATCTTTTAATTTATATACATTTCATCATTTATTGATTTACGTGTCAGGCTTATAGTATCTTACAGTGTCTTATAGTATCTTATAGTAATGTATGTAATTTATTTCTATGACGCCGGTTACTGATCAGGGTCTGTAGTGTTTACTACAGCACTAACTGTAATTTGCATGTATGACTATAATTTATTTTTAATTACATCATTTATTGATATACTTGTTACATGTATGATGCTGCAAATAGCAAAGACCCTGGCCAGTTGTGGTAACTGATCGGGGTATGTATTGTTTGCAGCACAGACTTACAAATTGACCCTGAACACACTCACACTCGCAGTCTCCCCAGGAAAAAAGTAAGAAAATACAACGCAATCACACAAAAAGACAAGGTATAGGCATGGATAAACTATTAAGGGTCTTTTCTGTTTGCAAAAGCACAGAAAGGCTTATTTTTGCTCAGACCAATTGTACCCGATATGGAACCCTGAAATCGTCTTCACTATATAATATAAAGTGAAACAATATTATGTGTCTAACAACCCATATACCAATGGGAGGTTTTACTTCAAATTTTCACCCATGATAAGCTGTCAAACTTGATGCGAAGATTTTCTTAAAGAATGTAATTATTGCTCTGACCATTTTACCAGAGTTATGGGACTCTGAAATCTTCTTCACTGTATAACACATAGTCAAAAGTGCTTGATATAGAAACACTATTGTTAGGGGGAGGGGTGCATCAGTGTCTTGGAAACAATTTTCTAGTTAATTTTATTTTCCCTGTTGTCTCCTGCCATGCTAAGTTGAAATATATTTGTTACTTTATAATTTTTCATATTGTTAATATCACCCCACAGTATATTTGGCAATTATTTTGTAGGGTATTTAGAATCATAAGGAATATGTCTAAAATTGGTGGAAGTGTATATATGGATAAGTGAATGATGCATGCTAATTACTGTTATGGTCCACCAGATAGTAGCAGAAGTATGAAAATAATGCAGTGATGGCTCTATACTACATTAAACATCAATGTTGGCTCTATTGGCACAAAGTGGCAAGTTGAGCTATTGGAATCGCCCTGTGTGTGACATGTTCATAAAACAATTCTTTAAATGTCTTCCAAACTACTGACATGATTTTCAGAAAAATCCACAGCAAACAATCAATATAATAAATATATATTATGTCCGAAACCTTCAGTACTGTCAGTACTTTGATTATCTTCCTGTCTGACAGCCACCTTGTCTCCTTTTGCTCTCTAATTCAGTTAAAATGCATAGAGGTAAAGTTTAATAATAATGCAGTTCCAACCCAAAAACACAGAATAAAACTTCGCATGTATTTTGAAAGTGATTTTTTTTTGGGGAGGGGGGGGGCGCTATATTCATTAACAGCATTTTGTTTCTATTTGAATTTTCTAGTTGACGTCATTAACACACACTAGCAATTCTACCAAAACTACCATACAGTTTAAGTGGGCCCCGGCAGGAGACATCGAGAAAACTGTATATATTGTGTAAGTAAAGCCCTCCATGGATAAACTGCCACTGGTTAGTTTAACCCATTCCCTCATATAAACTCTTTTTCAAGCTTTGTAAACGGAGTAGATCCAGATCAGACGGCTCCTGTAGTCCTGGGTCGTCTGATCTGGGTCTACTCTGTTTGATTATGACCTGATTCTAGGTTCTGCCACAGTCAACTTCTAATTGTTAATAATGCTGTTAATTAATTGGCTAATTAATATTCATACGGTCATTATTTCTTACATAAAAGTTCATCAGGTACAGAGTTGATGCCATCACAGCTGTTCATTAAGGTAACGTCAACTTAAACCGGAAGATTGTTTCGATGTCAAAAAGAAGAGCATAAAATTTTAAAAATTTTAATTCGATGTAACTTTAACTCTTTCGGCGCCAAACTTCTATTTGTCGTCTGCAGTCCAATTTTGTTAAATCATTCCGTAAAATAAGGAAATAAGATAAATAAATGCAAAGTCCAAAGGAATAAAGCACAGATAAAGAAATAGAGTTTGAGACAAAAAGTGAAGTCCCTGATCAGACGCCGTCTTAAAAAGGCGGCGTCTGATCTTAGACTGCACTATTTGTCGTGGTGCATTTATGCGACATTGGCAGTGAAAGGGTTAACTCCATGTATCTACCGATTATATCAAGAGTAAGAGACGTTATTGAACGAATGTCAAAAAAGCTTGGATCCTGATAAGACGCCAAGCTACTTTGTGTGGATCCAAGCTGTTAACACATTCCCTTATGTAAGCGCATTTCGATGCATCTGCAAACAAAACAGAGTAGACCCTGATCAGACGGCTCCTATAGGAGCCGTCTGATCAGGGTCTTCTCTGTTTGCTTATGGTGTAATATAGATATGATTCTACAGCTTCTTCCTGAGCCAAGATGTCATGTTTTCATATGCCATTATAAAAGTTAATCTTATTAATATTCATGACGTCATTAATTCATACATGAATATTCATCAGGAAAAGGGTTTAATTAATAGAATCACAGAAAAGGTAGTTACCTTAAGTTAAACCATTTTTAACCTTTAGCCTGTTACGGGCGGATGAGTGAATACCTATGCAAACAGTTTGGATCAAGATGGGACGCCGAGTAACTCGGCGTCTTATCTGGATCCAAACTGTTTGACATCCTGATTGCATTTTGGAAGAGAAATTGATTATAGCTTGACTTTTGAAAATGTAGTAGATGAGACATTCTGTAAAAATAATTTGCTCAGCAGGCTAAAGGTTAAGAAGAGCTCCTTTATATCTCACCAAATCTGTTCTTGTGAATCGTCTCGAACGTTTAGAAAGAAAATCTGTATCTATGACTGAAGTACAGACTGAAACCTGTGTGAAGCGGCCACCAGTAAGAGGTCTAACTATGGGTCTGTAAGGCAGGCGGTAGCTTAATGCAGGACAAAAATAATGCAAACAGCTACTACATGAGCTCACTGCATTACTTTTGTTCTACATTTAGCAACACCTGCTTTTTAACACTCCTATGTTAAATAAATGAGTTGTGACGAGAACAGGTTGTACTGTATATGAAAGTCAACCTCCACAGGAGATACACGATATCGGGGTATCGAATATTCAAACACTTGACACAGGGGTCGAGCTGACGAGCTGTTTGCGATGCAATAAGATCTTTTTCCTCAGAGAGCGCCTCAAATAATGTGTACTTTAAAATGTATTGATGGTATTTGAGCACATGGCAAGCGACCCAGCGTACTGAAACATCTAATGTTTAATAAAGTGTTTTAGGGGGTTTTCATATACAGTTCGAATTCTAGTCTCATGGTACAAGCAACTTTCAATATAAACTCTTTTCCATGCACTCGCAAACAGGGTATGCCCAGATCAGACTGCTCTTGTAGGAGTTTACTAACGAAATAGCATATATCTAGTTCTACCATTTCTTCTATGGTCAGATATTCACGTGTTTATAATGCCGTTAATATAGCTAATTAATATTGGTAATTCAATAGTAATTATACACCACGCAACGAGGTTGCACAGGGTATACAGTTTTTAACCTGTCAGTCCACCCCTCAGTCCTTCCGTGTATTCTAGTACAGTGTTGCTCATCTAGCATTTTCACTTTTTGACCAAATTTTCTCAGATTTGCTTTAAGAATTGTGATGAATAAAAGCTTTCGATGAGTTTGATTTTCAGAGGAATCTGTCATAGGGAGCCACTTTTGTCTCTGACAATGTGGAAGCATGGGGTATGTGAGCTTACTCACTAAAATCCGTTACTTATAATTATGTATAATGAATATTATATCAGAAACAGGGTTGAACTCTGTTATTGTTTTCTTATTTCAAATATAGGATGTAATTTAGCATAATTATAAACATGCACCTGCCCATGTATACTAAATCAAACGTTTTAACGTTTTGATTGATTGCTATATCAAATATTCATCGTCCATAGCGAGCAGATATGTGGCTTGTGGCTAAACCATAGGTAACCGTGTCAAATTAGGTTTGCTGTGTATATATGAAGGAAGTCATATTGCACTATTCTTACCGAAAATACCAATGTTCATTAGAACCTGTCCTACGCTTATATTCATTTATTGAACATTTGAGTTTTCAAAAAGCAGACGGTTGCTTAATGCAGGGTGAAAGAAATGCAAAAACTCATATAGAAGCTCTCGGCATTACTTTGGACCTGCATTAAGCTACCACCTGCATCACATACCTATGATTAGACATCCTCTTAATGATCTCTTATGATAGGATCTATTGTACGACAAGTTTGTAAAATGTCTGTTTTACTTCAAAAGTCTCGCTAATACCATTACATATTAAAGACTACTTCTGGAATTCTACAACAGTTGCTAGCTAAGCGCAGAATTTTAAACAGCTGCTAGCTACGCGCATAATTCTAAAACAGTTGGTAGCTAAGCGCAGAATTCTAAAACAGTTGGTAGCTACATGTAAGCGCAGAATTCTAAAACAGTTGCTAGCTAAGCGCAGAATTCTAAAACAGCTGCTAGCTAAGCGCAGAATTCTACAAACAGCTGCTAGCTAAGCGAAGAATTCTAAAAACAGTTGGTAGCTAAGCGCAGAATTCTAAAACAGTTGGTAGCTAAGCACAGAATTCTAAAACAGTTGCTAGCTAAGCGCAGAATTCTAAAAACAGTAGGTAGCCAAGCGCAGAATTCTAAAACAGGTGGTAGCTAAGCGCAGAATTCTAAAACAGGTCTTAGCTAAGCGGAGAATTCTAAAATAGGTGGTAGCTAGGCGCATGATTCTAAAACAGGTGGTAGCAAAGCGCAGGATTCTAAAATAGGTGGTAGCTAAGTGCAGGATAAAACAATTATACAGAACAGAAAGCTCCTGTAAAAAAAAAAAAAAAAAAAAAATTGTTAGCCAAGCGCAGAATTTTAAAACAGGTGCTAGCTAAGAGCAGAATTCTAAAACAGGTGGTAGCTTAGCGCAGAATTCTAAAACAGTTGCTAGCTAAGAGCAGAATTCTAAAACAGGTAGTAGCTAAGCGCAGAATTCTAAAACAGGTGGAAGCTTAGCGCAGAATTCTAAAACAGGTAGTAGCTAAGCGCAGAATTCTAAAACAGGTGGTAGCTAAGCGCAGAATTCTAAAACAGGTCTTAGCTAAGCGGAGAATTCTAAAATAGGTGGTAGCTAGGCGCATGATTCTAAAACAGGTGGTAGCAAAGCGCAGGATTCTAAAATAGGTGGTAGCTAAGTGCAGGATAAAACAATTATACAGAACAGAAAGCTCCTGTAGAAGCTTTCCGTGTTACCTTACCCCTGCATAAAGAACATTTCTAGGTTAATGAATTATGTGTTCATTTTAGCAAGACTCTCCTGTGTTTCAAATACATGTATTTAGTAATAAGTTTAATATATCTGATGTTCGTGTGTCTAAAAATCTCATGTAGTTAACTGTATTTAAGTAGAATCTAATTTTCATTTACAGTAAAACCTGTCTTAAGCGGCCATAAAATACGTGTCTAGTTATGGGTCTGTGAGGCATGTGCATGGTAGCTTAATGCAGGTCAAAAGTTATGCTGAACGCTCCTATATATACGACATTTCTGCATTATTTTTGCCTGCATTAAGCAACCAATTGTTTTGTAACATTTCTATGTTCAATAAATGAATGACCGCTTAGTACAGCTTCTACTATAATAAATATTTTCTGCAAGAAATATATGCTTCTACTAAAGCCCAGATCTGAGCAGTGGTAAATTCCCCAGCATACTTAGTGTTAACTAGTATCCCTCTATCCGCGATCTGACTCGCATTTGCAAACAGCTTGGATCCAGATTAAAACCCGAGTAACTCGGTGTCTCATCAGGATCCACACTGTTGAGCACTCGAGCAAAAGTTTGATCGAATCGGAAGTAGTCAAATTTGCATCATATCCAGATTTGAGCAGACATTATTTTTTCACAGTGTGTTAACCCATTACCTCATAGACTATTTTTAGATACAACCTCTTTGAACAAATCTACCGAAAAGGAACATTAACAAGAGAAAAGGAAAATTTTAGAATTTTGTAGTTTGAAACCATTGTGATAAATAGAGCATTTGCTCCTATAGGAGCAAATGCTCTATTTATCACAATGGTTTCACAAAGTGACTTTTACAGAGGCGTCAAAATTCGTCAATATCAGGGAATGGGTTATTAAAAGTGTTATTCATTCCATTCCATTGTAAAATTGTGAAACATTGTAGACCTGTTGAAAAGTGCTTGTACTATGTGTGATTGTATGTGTTTATTATGAAACAGCTTCATGAGGCTATGATTCGAATGGATATGAATAAAATTAAAACTGAAACATATACGTGTAGTTTTACATATATTTAGGTAAGCGGCTTATTGAATGAATGAATTGGCGATATGAAGAAACAGGCTGACACGTGAAGTTTTGTTTGACATTTCAGGTGTACATTTGTTCAGGAGTTTGACAAGTTCTGGACGATGCAGAGTTCCCTCAACATTGTTGATCCCTCCTGTGGCAACGGTACAGCAAGTCTTTTTGCTCCGCCAACTCCATTGGCCTTGGCGCTCATAGCCATGCTTGTTTTAAGTATGTTTAAATACGAGTAGTTGAGAGAGATATAGATAGACAGACAAACAGACAGAGACAGAGAGGGACATAGACAGGAGACATATACAGGAAACAGAGAGAGAGAGAGGGGAGGTGGGAGAGACAGAACATACAGACAGACAGACAGACATACAGACAGGCAGAGAGACAGACAGACAGTTAGACATACAGATAGAAGACAGACAGACAGAAAGAAAGAAAGAAAGAAAGAAAGAAAGAAAGAAAGAAAGAAAGAAAGAAAGAAAGAAAGACAGACAGACAGGCATATAGAGACAGACATACAGACAGATAAAGAGGGGCCAACGCGACAGACAATAACGGATAAAACTTGAAAAAAAATGAAAAATGGAAATATGCTGGATGGGGTTACATTTTCAAGTCAAATGCCATATGCATGTATATCTCAAACACATGTGTATAAATCATTTAATACGTGTACATTGTAAGCGTTTCATACATTTATTGTGTTAGTTGGAGAAGCCTTTCCTAGTTTTATACATTTACCATTTCCCTAAACGCATTTTACGCATCTGCAAACAGAGTAGACCGAGATCAGACGGCTCCTATTAGGAGCCGTCTGATCAGGGTCTGCTCTGTTTGCTTATGGTGTAATATAGATCTGATTCTGCAGCTTCTGCCTGAGCCAAAATGGCATGTGTGCATATGCCATGATAAAAATAATCCAATTAATATATTATGACGTCATTATTTCTTACATGAATATACAACAGGGAAAGGGTTAACCTGTAAGTGCCCACTGTCCCTTAAAACGGTAATAAGCAAACAGAGCAGACCCAGATCAGAGGGTCCCTCAAGGAGCCCTCTGATCAAGGTTTTGCGCTGTTTGCCGACCCCGTCAATGTCAATGGCGTATCCCAGCAATCATTATGTTTGCTGTGCCCCCTCCACGTGAACAATGGACGGGTGCCAAAGTAAGATCTAGACGGGTTGGTACGGGTTGGTACCCACGTGCGGTGCTCTTGTTTTATAATATCATGAACGGTATAGTAAATACAGTTTAACCTCTTTCCCGACCGATAGAAGTCGGGGGAACGTGACCCACCGAGCTTGCTGCAGCGGAGACATCCTTACTACCTTTGAAAATAGCCTTGGTTCCAGACGAAACTTATTTAGCTAGAAAGAATGAAAGCGATTACTAAAATCAAGTTTACTTGTGGACCTCAGAGGCAGATGATAGACCAACGCAGAAAGATCGTTGTTCAGAAAGCATGGAGCTTTCTGATTTGCTGTCGTCCAGCATTAAGCAACCAAACTGCAGTTTAAAGACAGTCACATATATATTAGTAGTCGCATCAGAGAGGTTCTTCTGTATTTTAGATTATTAACCCATTCCCTCATATTGACCACTTTTGACGACTCTGTATTGTGAAATCATTGTGATAAATAGAGCATTTGCTCCTAAAGGAGCAAATGCTCTATTTATCACAATGGTTTCAAACTACAAAATTCAAAAAATTCCATTTCTCTAGTTCAAATGCTCCTTTGGGTAGATTTATTCAATGAGGTTGTATCTAAAAATAGCCTATGAGGTAATGGGTTAAATGGCTTTCACAGACATTTTGCAATATGTATAATCGCCACATGTCTTCAGGAAATTATTAGTAACTTCATGTCAGCCTACTGTAAGCAATATTTACTTGTGTAATCCTTCCTCACCACGCGACGTTAAATTCTTGGACTTTATCGTGTAATTAACTCTTTCCTCCCTAGAAACGTCTTTAATGTCTTTGCAATCAGAGTAGACCTAGATCCTACGGTTTCTGTAGCAGCCTCTGGTCACGATTTACTCTATTTGTTTATCGAATTATATAGAGTTTTAAAACTTGTCTTGTTCATATGTGAGTATTACTATAAAGCAACTTTGTTACATACATTATCACTTACACGACTATTCATGGAGTAAAGAGTTAAACAGTTTTAAAAATTATACATTATGCATTATCCTAAATAAAATGTACCATTCTTTACAAGAGGTTGTCTCTGGAATTATTCAGCAAAATGTACCGCCATGAAAAATGTTACTAGTATTTAAAGCATTGTTCTGCTGAAAGGTCTTCTGTACTCTGAGCTACCGTAAAACCTCTCTATAGCGGCCACTAAATTATGTAAATTAGTTGGTATTTAGGACAGGTGGCTGATTTAAGCAAGGTGAAAGTAAAACAGAACGCTCCTATAGGAGCGTTCTGTTTTACTTCCACCTTGCTTTAAGCAGCCACCTGCCTTTAACACAAAATACTTAATATAATTTAGTGGCCGTTATAAAGAGATTTTACTGTATTGTATTCTAGAGATACATTCGTCTACTTCGATTCTAAAAAATACATTTATTGTCTCCCATTTCTTTTCAACAGATAGTGTCAGAGTGTCAAATAAATTTGATCTCGGGTAACTCGATTTTCTCATATGGGTTCACACTTTTTGCAAATGTTATCACAAAATCGCATGTAGTGGACTGACGGTTTAATTAGACACTGCCGATCCGAACAGACGCCATTCATGAAACCCTACATCAAATGACAATGGTCTACATTATTTGTAGCACAGTGAAACTTTTTCTAAACTGAGTTTTTATTAAAGAAGAATTGGGATCTGTTAAGACAGGTGACAGCTAATGCAGGATGCAGGTCATGCAGAAAACTCCCCAAAAGAGCTTTCTGCATGACTTCCACCCTGCATCAAGCTGCCACCTGCCAAAAAGATCGACATTGATATCTATTTGAGTGTTTGGTTAATTATTTGAATGCGGGAAACGAGTAGGCTGCCATTTGCAGACAATGTAGACCCAGACCAGATGGCTCCTCTGCACTGTATGTGATACTAAATCCTTCAAAAAAGGTATACCCTTTCATACTGAATGAACTCTACCTTTAACCCATTCCCTCATATTGACGACTTTTGACGACTCTGTAAAGGTCACTTTGTGAAACCATTGTGATAAATAGAGCATTTGCTCCTATAGCAATGGTTTCAAACTACAATTCTAAAATTATTCCTTTTCTCTAGTTAATGCTCCTTTTCGGTAGATTTATTCAAAGAGGTTGTATCTAAAATAGCCTATGAGAGAATGGGTTAATTAAACAGTATTGGACTGTTCCACTCTGTTAATTCGGTGTTAGAACGGGTAAGAGATGTTCTACTATAGATGACAAAATCTTGTACACATTGTGAGTGATGAGTCAATAGAGTGACTCTTGTAAATGCAGGGCACCAAACAAAACATGTTTGAAAATTCTCAAGCAAGGGCTATGTATTCAAGCAGAACTGCCATACGAAATCCGTTTGCAAACAGTGTAGGACCAGATCAGACACACTCTTCTCCCAGCGTCTGATCTGGTTATGTACTCTTTTTCGCTGTGACGGGTGACACAGACTACGGAACTTGAACAGACGTCGCGTATTTCAAACGGCGGTAGTCTGGTTCTGAACGGTTTTCAAACACTTAAGGTTGGTTTTGATACAGCATGTTCAATTAAAACCTTGATATCCGTTGAAGCTATTAACCACATTTGAACTTCATGGCGACATGCTCGCATTAGGCCAAGGGAACGTGTCTCACTTTTACTAGTAAGTTGGTGACCCTTATTCTGTAAATCATGATCTGATTGTGGTTTGCAAACAGTTTGGATCAAGATGAAACTAACTCTGGGCATCATCAGGATCCAACATGTTTGACTTCTCAAAGGCTTAACAATACAACAGATAAGGTATTTTGGCAGGTTAGCTATTTACTCTATGAATATTCATGTCAGAAATAAAGCATCATGAATATTAATTAGATTAGTTGTTATAATATCGCATGGACATGGGATGTTTTGGCCATGGCAGAAATCGTAGCAACATATCTGTATCATATCGTAAGCAAACATAGCAGACCCTGACCAGACGGTTCCTACAAGAGCTATCTGATCTGGGTCTGCTCAGTTTACAAATACATGTACGTAGAAAGGTGTATTTATGGAGTAAATGGTTAACGGTTTATTGACCACAGCCAAATCAATTTCATCTACTAGTGTATTAGTTTCATCTGCCTTGGGTATCCATTTTGTCAAACGCCTAATTCAATGTATCCTAAGTCTGGATCCTGATGAGAGTTACTCATAATCTAATCTGGATCTAAACGTTTTACAAAGGGCATCACAGATTCGCCTATGGCGACCACACAGTTTATTATTCGTGTTTGCAAAAAATCAGTAAAACCTGTCTTAAGCAACCATTAAAAGACATATAGCTTAAGGTATATCAAAGGTAATGCACACAGTTGCTGTCGGACATTGTTGCACTGATTTTGCCCTGCTTTAAGCAACCACTTGCTTTTTGAAACTCTTTGATTAATCAATACATTGTCGCTTAATCCTTTCCCTCATATAAACGTGTTTTCACGTATTTGCAAACAGAGTAGACCCAGATCAGGTCTGATCTGTTTGCTAGTGGAATTAGATATGTTGCTTTACTTTCTAAAATGGCTACAATGTTCCACCTTTTATATTTTATTATAACTACTTTGTCCATGAATATTCAGTAGGTAGACCTACTGAAAATTGGAAACATACAAATGTAGAACAGGGAAAGGGTTGTGAAGGTTGTACTGTAGTTCTTTGGTCTCAGTTTACACTGTTTGTATATGTCCTTATTAATTTATTCACCGCCCAAGTCATCGGAAAGCGACTCACATGGATGGCTGCAGTGGACGAACGCGCGATTAAAATTGCTAACAGGTTGGATCTAGATAAGACGCCAGGTAAGTCAGCGTCACATCAGGACCCAAACTTTGTAACACACCACTTAGGATTTAGAGAATAAATTGAAGGTTCATTCTGAAATTTAATGCAGACGAGTGTATGCATACGACAACTTACTTTTCGCCATAAGAGTTCAGGAACCCTAGTCGCAATTATCAAGCTACTTTTCTGACGGAACAGTCTTTATGATTAATGAATATTCTGAGACGCATCAACTACAGCAGAACCTAAGCGACCATTCTGTTATTGAACATAGGAGTCTTAAAACCAGGTGGTGGCTTAATGCATTACTTTAGACCTGCATTAAGTTACCACCTGAATTACAGACCCATAGTTACACCTCTATTTGGCGGCCGCTTTTGACAGGTCCTACTGACACTACATGCGAGTGTCGCATGGCCTTTAGAATCAATACAACCTACAGACAGCTCGGAATGACATTTGCAAATAGTATGGATGAAACTGAAAAAGTCAGAGGCTTCATTCAACGGTGCCTGATTTGTATCGAAGAATCGAGAACGATATTTACAGACAATGACAAGTAGAAATATTTTCTTAGTTCACTACGGAATAAATGCCTTGTTTTTTCTGCAAGCAATGTGGGCGAATTTGTTTACCCTTTACTCCATGAATATTCATGAAAGAAAGAATGACGCCATGTATAATAATCCAAAGCTTGATCGAATATAGCCCATTTTGGTCAGACCTTTTTCGCAGCAGGTTAAAGGTTAAGGATCTACGAACTTGCATTTTCGAAGCAGGCGAAATTACATTAATACCTCTCTAAACGGATTTTAATAAAGATTGCAGCAGGTGGCTGCTTAATTTAAGAAATGAATGACGTGCTCCCGGTGTTCATTAGGTTATGCAACGCATAGCTTTACGAGCAAAGTTAGTGAAGCCCGAAGGGCTTTACGTAAATCTTTGCTCGTAAAGCTATGCGTTGCATAACCTCATGAACACCGGGAGCACGTCATTCATTTCTTATATTTATATTCCATTGTATTTCTTATATTTCAACGGATCGGGTATTGAAATGAACGTTCATGGGAAAATGCAACTTTCTTTTTAGAATAAGGTTATATATGGACGTTGCAGGGCGAATGTAAATATTGCAAAGTGAAAGTCAAGCAGAAAGCTCCCGTACAAGATGTCTGCATCACGTTCGCAATCCGGTTAACCCATTACCTCATATGCTATTTTTAGATGCAAACTCTTTGAATAAATCTAGAGAAAAGGAAAATTTTAGAAATTTGTAGTTTGAAACCATTGTGATAAATAGAGCATTTGTTCCTATAGGAGCAAATGCTCTATTTATCACAATGGTTTCACAACGTGACTTTTACAGAGACGTCAAAAGTCGTCAATATGAGGGAATGGGTTAAGCAGTTACCTGTCTTAAAGACTGGCACTGATGCTTGTTTCAATGTTTAGGTCACACAAACCCACGGAAGTAACATACATGTCTTTGCTTTACCTTTCCCTACATCCCGTATAAATATTTAATTTCTACCAACCCATTATGAGACACTCAAACATGTTTCCCCTGCTTCATATGTGGCGTTTGCTATTTTTTTTTTCCTTTGCACATTGTTCGACCTTTTTTTTGTAATATGTTTTGTTGTTGTTTTTCTTTTTTAAAAAAATAATAATATCATGTGAATTAATATCAAACGATTTTGTTGATAACATTGTTCCAGCACTGATCTGGGTCCAATAATTTCGCGAAAATAAGTCAGGATGCAGGAGATCAGTGTTTATACAAGTATCATACCTGCTTCTGACATCCATTAATGTGATCGATGGGAAATCCTCGTCTAACATCATACCCTCAGTAGCGAAACGTGCATGCAACAGGTGTGTAGCTTAGTTACGAGACCGACAAGAATACATTTTCTTGTTGAATATATTCATGTAAGAAATAATGGCATAATGAATATCTGTTTACTTATGAATTTTTATAATGTCATATGTACACAGGATATTTTGGTAGATAGTTTCATAAGCAAATTTATGAGAATACTTGAAAAACATTCTTGAATGAGTTCATCTGGTTAATAAATCCATAGGATAGAAAGTTCTTTTAAGACACAACCAAAGGTATTTTTAGCTAGCTAAATTTTTCAGACATCAACACTCGTCCATCATCAGAGCACTGACGTCACTAACGTCATCGGCTATTTCCGCCACTGCACGGGTGGGTGGCGACAATATGCTCGTAGGTAAAAAATACCTTTGGTTGTGTCTTAAAAGAAATTTCTATATATTTGCTCATCAGGTTTCAAACTGTTTGATAATATTCTGGCACTTTTTTAAGGAATCGAAGAAATATGTATTTTCTGAACTGAAGTAAAAGAAATATCTGAAGACAACAATTGTTCAGATTGCATAAGGTTACAACTTCCTTAGATGAAGCGTATAAATTTTAGTGAAACAGCGCCATTCTCCAGAGAAAAATTAAAAAAAACAAATGATTAAATAAAACATTAATATTTATTAGAAGCCTTTTTTAATGGTGATCATTGGATGTATTCCATGGCATAAACGGTAGTACCAGATCTACAGTAAAACCTCTCTATAACGACCACTAAATTGTGTTAATTAGCTGTTATTTAGAGCAGGTGGCTGCTTAAAAGCAAGGTGAAAGTAAAACAGAACGCTCCTCCAGGAGCGTTCTGTTTTACTTTCACCCTGCTTTAAGCAACCATGCACCTACATTAACACAAAATAAATGATGTAATTTAGTGGCCGTTATAGAGAGGGTTTACTGTATATATTTATATAAGCAACCAGAGCAGACCTCGATCAGTCGGATCCTACAGGAGACATCTCATCTGGTCTACTAAACTGGCAAATGCATGTGTATGAGATGAGTGTAAAGGCATGACAAAAGCAGAAAGCCTTCGTGGGGTCTGTATTACATTTACTCTGCATTAAGCAACCACCTGCTATTTAGTCTCCTACGTGTATTTTTTGTAATTGTTTATTTCGCGATAGCACTATAAGTTTTCAAAATGTTGCAGACGACAATTAAACAGACGACAACCATACTAACCTCCACGCTGTTGCAAATTTAAGTGGTGTCCGATTCATTCAAGCTCTTGAGAAACCATTGTTCGAATGACAAACAGCATGACTCCTAGTGAGACCTTGAGACTTGGCTTCTCATCTGGATCCATGTTGTTGGCAAGCGTGAGTCACGTGACGTTTAGCAGGAGAATTAACCCATTCCCTCATATTGACGACTTTTGACGACTCTGTAAAAGTCGCTTTGTGAAACAATTGTGATAAATAGAGCATTTGCTCTTATAGGAGCAAATGCTCTATTTATCATAATGGTTTCAAACTAAAAAATTCTAAAAAAAAATCCTTTTCTCTAGTTAATACTCCTTTTCGGAACATTTATTCAAAGAGTTTGTATCTAAAAATAGCCCATGAGGGAATGGGTTAAGAAGACATACAAAGTTTAATTTATCAATGCTTAACCCTCATACAGCTATCCGCGACCTGACTCGCATTTACAAACAGTTTCGATCCAGATGAGACGCCGAGTAGCTGGGCATATCATCAGGATAAAAGTTGTTTGACACCCATATCGGTCAATAGTTTCCTTAAAAGCTTGATCAAATCGGAAAGTAGTCAAACTTCACCAGCTCTAAGTTTAGCCCTTTCTATGTTTAACCCTTCTCTTGCTGAATTTTAAAATACATTTTTCCTTCTTTACCTATGTCCTGTTGTATAATTACATATATCTTCACTGTGTACAAGTATTTCGCTGTGCAATCCCTGCTGTGGAGTGCGCCGGTTGCACAATCAACTTGTAGATAGTGCAGACCCTGATGAGACAGCTCCTGCAGGAGCTGTCTCATCTGGGTCTTCATTATTTACAGGTAGGTATATTGACGTGAATAGCAAGCGAAGGGTTAATATCCAATGTAAGAAATAATAACATCATGAATATCTATTAGCACATTTCATGTAATATATATACACAGGATATACCCAGGATATTTTTGATATTGGAAGAAACTGTAGAGTCAGATCTGTAATAACGTCATAAGCAATATCGGAACTGTCTGATCTGTGTCTTCTCTGTTTGCAAAGGCGTGAAAATAACGTTTATATGAAAGAAAGGGTTCAGGTTATCATTTTCACAGTGGGGTTAGGGTTCATAAAATATTATCGAGCATGAACTCAAACAAAGCAGTAACATTCGATTTATTTTCAAGATCTGTTTTTATTATTTTTATTATTATTATTATCATTATTATTATTATTATTATTATTATTATTATTATTATTATTGTTTAACTTTAATTGACATGTAGGGATAGTGAAGCTATCACTCCCGTCACCATGATCGCGCTGCGAGGCCATAAAACATCTGGATAAGAGTCCGGGTTCATTCTAAAACATCTGATTGGTCAGATTTTGAGCAAACTCAAAATCTGACAAATCTGATGTTTGAGAATGCGTTAGATCTATGACTCAAGCAGAAAGTTTTATAACTTCGGGACCAGGTCGATGAGTGTCACTGAGGTCAACACGTTCATGAACAATCAGAATTGCAACAAATGCAGACTGGGTCGGACATTGTGACTTCTTGTCTAGTTACTTACCTGTCAATATATACATGTACTTTAGCTCCTTGGGAAAGAATCACAGGGCTTGAATGTTTAACATATTTAGATCTAAACTAGCCCAATGCATATTCATACATTTTTACTGAACAGTTTTATTCAAGGTTAAACGACCTGTTGCATAAATTCTTATCAGTATCAAAACTGTTTACACAAAAATTGTTTGTTTGTAGTTGCTGTTTTTGCTTAGAAAGGGTAACCAGTTTGCAGATCTATTTCTAACTGTTTTGGCGCCAAATTATTAACGTTTGCACTGCAAACATTGTCTTCTGCTGTGAGTTTCAAAATGTACTTTCCTTCAAGTTCTTCTCCGAAACGTCCACCAACGTTTGTGTCAAACAATTTGGATCCTGATGACTGATTAGACGCTGAGTTACTCGACGTCTCATCTGGATCCAAACTGTTTGCCATGGTTATAACAAGTTCGCCAGTTACTTCAAGACCAATGAATCACCTTTCCCTGTTCTATATTTATTCCAAATGCCAATACCTACTGAATATTCGGGAACAAAATAGCTATTACGTAATATGGAAGGTGGAATATTGTAGCCATGTTAGAAAATAAAGAAACAGATCTAGTTTTCACTAGCAAACAGAGCCGTCTGATCTGAGTCTGCTCTGTTTTCAAACGCGTGAAAACACGTTTATATAAAGGAAAGGGTTAACAGCGAAGACTTAAAGTGATAGTTCCTAAAATAAACGCACATTTTCAATAACATCATAAATATTGGTATTTGTTATATTCAATCATTATTATGAATGTTGTAAATTTGAACTGATATCGAAAAATGCACCTGTGATACAAATGAAACCGTTTTCGTCGTTACTTATAGTTTTATCAGCGACCTATGTCAAACTAAAACGTAACCCGAATAAATACTAATTTATGCATTGACGAATAAATGTATCATGTCTTTGATATCAAAAAACATGAACGTTTTGTTTTCTTCAGCATATAAAAAAATAATTTATGTAATTTTTAGGCAGTTTATTTCACGTTACAAGAAGAGAATATCACTTTTACTGAATCTCATTAAAACATCAATAGATTTTATCACTTTGCACATAATGTTATACGTTAATACGCCACAATAGGTAAACAACGTTATTTGATGAGGTCATTACATTGACGCTGTCAGATTTGTTTTGCTCGTTGTTCTGTATTTTAAGGGCATGTCCTCCTCTCGGATAAACGGTGTGGTAGTATCAGCTTTCAGACATAGCGAGTTCGTACTGAAGTTCAACACACACTGGAAAAAAGAATGCAATCATAGCTACCTTTCCGAGAACACCGATGTTCGATAAAAATATACAGTAAAGTCTCGCTGAAGAGAACAGATAATTCATTAACAAACTAGTCTATAAAAGCATGTGGTTGCTTAATGCAGGACACAGATAATTCAAAAAGCTCCTTTAGGAGCTTTTGCATAACCTTTGTCCTGCATTAAACTAACACATGTTTTAAAAATCCAGAATTCTACTTCTTTTGAGTGGTCGTATTAGCGAGACTTTAGATCTACTGCATATTAACCCTTCGCTTGCTATTCACATCAATATACCTACCTGTAAATAGTGAAGACCCAGATTAGACAGCTCCTGCAGGAGCTGTCTCATCAGAGTCTGCACTATTTACAAGTTGATTGTGCAACCAGTGCACCCCATAGCAGTGATTTCACAGCGAAATACTTGTACACAGTGAATATATATGTAATTATACAAAAGGGCATGGGTAAATAAGGAGAAATGTATTTCAACATTCAGCAAGCGAAGAGTTAACAGCTGTATTTGAACAAACGAACCAATATTCATCTTGTATAAATATGATACTATCTGGATCCAAACTTTGCAAATGCCATTCAGGGCACTCCAAACCTAATCCTAACCTATTAGTTAAAAAAGAAGCTGAAGCGTTACATTTTCGGCAGGTAAATACAAAATGATCGAAGCTAATCATGAAATGTCAATATGATTTGAATACTAAGATAACATCAAATTAACCCTTTCATGCTATAAAAAATATGCCTGCTTAACCCATTGCTTGCTTATCGCAACTGAATTCGCCATTGAAAACAGTTTGGATCCAGATGAGACAATGAGTAACTCGGCGTCTCATCAGGATCCAAACTCGTTTGTCACTCAGTCAATAGTTTCTGAAATGTGTTAACCAATCAAAGTAAGAAAAAATGTAGCGGCTCAAAATTTGAGAAGACATTTTTGTTTCAGCCGATCGAGGGTTAACATCCGGTCTATTGAGACGTCTGATCTGGGTCTACTCTGTTTTCAAAAGCATAGAAAGTATGCATGGAGGGGATTAATAAAGAATTATTCAGATCTTTTGGGGCGAGTGACTGCTTAAAGATGTATGCTGCGCAAATTTCCACAATTTTTGCGTTTCGAACTGACTTCAGAATTGGAATCTATGTACCTTAACACTTATTTAACGCTAAACAGCACGGTCAGTAAATGGTTGTTTATGTCGAAAAAAAATGGAAAAAATGGATTGCTGCGGAAATCGATGGAACAGCGCTTCGCCATTGGCCGGAATCTGCCGTAAGATTCAAATTTATACATACCGGAAATAATCATTCGATGTACTTGTATGAGTTAGCTCCCTTTGACCGTTATATTTAATTGAAACCATTGAATGGTATATTTAGCTTATTTACATGTAAATTATATGTGGTAAGATGGGCATATTGCGTTATTTTTCTAAACAACAACCAGTGTCAGCCATTGTACATCTGGTAACAACCTAATTAATATTCAAAGCGTTGTTCCGAAATAGAATCGGAGTCATTCAGAACTTGGCCGAAGATGTCCGCTGATTTCCGTATAAAATCCCCGTTTCTAAAAAGGAGGCTTCTTTTTAAGAATTTAGCAGTATTCGGATAGCGATAATATTTAGCTGATCAAATACATCCTGTCGGAAAATGGTTTATAATCATTATTTTCATTGTATGTATACCTGTACAGCTTCTGGTGTTGATTGATTAAAGAGGAAGTCCCTACAATGATCGCATATTTTCAATAATATCTTAAAACTTGGTATTTGTTATGCTCTATCATTATTATGAAGGTTCCCAATTTGAACTTATATCGAAAATGCCCCTGTGATACAAATAAACCGATATCATCAATACTGATAATTTTTGTTCTACAACACAATATTATCGGCCTTTTCCGTTAAATTCTTCCGCGTTTTGCCGATGATCACCCGATCCCTCCATTGTTTACGTAATAGCTTTCTCGGAAGTGGTCGGAGAATCGCGAATAGGGCGAACAGTTACGAAACTAAAACCCAACCCGAATAAAACTGAAACTTCGGGTAGTAAAACCGGAATCGGCGATATCAAACACATGGATGTTTTGTCATTATAAACGATATTTGGATGGGGCTTTTTGCGATATACTACTTTTCAGCATATAAATATATGTGTTTTGTATATTTTAAGTGTTTATGAAACGCGTCAAATGTAGGGACATCTCCTTTAATACGAAAAATGCGCATAATACATCTTTAATGCAGAGTGAAAATCACACGGAAAGCGGAGCTTTCTGTATGACTTTCCAACTGCACTTTGCTGCAACCTGTCTGAACGACCGGCACTGGTACTGATTTAAACATCCGGTTTATAGTGGTTTTACTGTATTGTTAAACCAATGTCATGCTGACATAAAATGGTGTCCAGTATAACCTTAATCCGCTGGAAATTTTAATTCCGATCCGTCCGAGATGTTGAGAGAATATTTCCCAATGTCTTACAGATTGGATCCTGATGAGACACACAATTGCTCGGCGTCTCGTCTGGGTCCAAGTTATTTGCAGATTTCAGCCATTTAGCATGATAACCTTGAAGTCTAACATTTTGGCTGGTAAAGGAATATTTGATCAATGGTAAACACGACATGTCAACATGCTTTCACGACTCCTTCAATAATTTAAGGTGACAATGAGAGCTATTAACGGTTAATTAGAAATTCATGTTGTACACACAAAATGGGCGTTAACGTTACTTCTGAGTGATGTGAAGTCTTCCCGTCCGTTTATTATTAGCCATGGACAAGCGAGAAATGGCCTACCATTGATATTCATACTTAGCATGGAATGAAAGGACAAACCAAATTGTCTGTTAACTATTACTGCGCTAATTACGAAAATATCTGTCCAGATTTGGAGCTGGTGCAACTTTGTCTACTTCCGATTCAAACAGGCTTTTCAGAAATATTAATCGTGTGTCAAACTGTTTGGATCCTGATCAAACGCCGATTTACTTGGCGTCTCATCTGGATCCAAGATGTATGCAAAGGCCAGTCAGGTAATGAACAGCGGGATATGAGTGAACAGCACGCAATTTGTAGACTTCAAGTAAAACGGCTAATAGACAGGGAGAAGGTAACAGACATGTACGGGATGATTTAAGTGCTGAGGGGAAGAGGGTGAGAAAAACAACAAATGAAAGGATAAAGAAAGGGTACGATAGGAATACGCGTGCGTGGTAGATATACGGGATATACGCATTTTTGCAAACAGTTAAGAAGTTGTCTGACCAGGGTCTGCACTGTTTGTACTCCGGGTCGTTTAGGGCTGAGTTTATCTGGTCTTTTTATTATGGAATGCCGGTCACGACATGCTACTTGCCACTTCCTTGTTGCCACTTGTGAAAAGGAAAAAATTACATACACACCACCCAGAAACGGTCTCTCTAAAAGCGACGCGAAGCATCCTTAGCGCCGAGAAGCGTCCGGAAGCAACATACCAATTTAAAACACAATGTATTGTTTAATTTACCAACTACATGCATATTTCTATCAAACTTGTCCATAATTCGTGTTGATTTGGGTACATAAGCCAACATATCATTTATTCATTGGCAAGTAGCAAATAGCAAGCGGCAAGTAGCAGAGAGCAAGTGGCAAGTAGCAAGTGGCAAGTAGCAAATTTAAAGAAGCAACTGGCAAGTGTCTGTTAGAAAGTAGCAACTAGCAAGTGGCAAGTAGCTTGTCGTGACTGGCATTCCATATTTATAGAATAATTGCCAATATATAAATATAAAAAAATACTACATATATTAAATATGCCAAGATTGTAGAGACAGTGCATGGGTATTCGTGGAGTAAAGGGGTGTTATAAACTTTATCCTGCTGTGGAAAAATAGTTACCTGCTCAAATGCAGGGTAAAAGTAATACAGAAAGCTCCTATGGGAGCTTTTTGTATTACTTTTGACCTGCATTAAGCTATCACCTGCATTACTAACCCTTAATTAGACCTCTTTTTAATGGCCGTAAGAAAAGATAATATACGTTTTTTAACATCGGCAGCGAAATAAGCCCTAATTGGGCTTTCGAGCCGACAAGTTGCAGAGCCTGTCTTAACCCTTAGCCTGCTAACCCTTAGCCTAACTGGCATTTGCAAACAGCTTGTACCAAGATTAGACGCCGAGTATCGCGGCGTCTCATCAGGATCCAATCTGTTTGATACTCTGTCAGTAGAATATTAAAAGCTTGAACGAATGAGAAGTAAGTGACGAACGGCAACAGATCGGAGCTTAGGCATACCTCATTTCATAGCAGGCTAAGGGGTTACTAGGAATCTTAAAAACAGTATGGTTGAATAATAAATGGCAAAAGTAATGCAGCAATCTCCTAGAGAAGCTTTCTGCATTACTTATAATTCAGCTACCACCTGTCTTACAGACCCTTAAATATACATATTTTTGATGGTCGCTACAGACAGCTTTTACTGTATTAACCGAAAGACAGACAGGATCCTGATGAGATGCCGAGATAGTCGGTGTCTCATCTGGATCCAATCTGTTTGCGAGTGCGTTCAGATTGTGTATACATAGCGCTCTAAGGAAAAACAACTTTTAAAACTTACGTTGTTTGTGGATATGAAGTCCATACCTAGAATGACGTCATGTATTGACATGTCTGCAAATAGAAGATACTCTAATAAAACAATATTTTATTGCTTTGAAAACAGTAAAGACCCAGATCAGCCGCGACGTGAGACAAATCGAATATTCAGGGTCCACACTGCACTTTTTATTATCTGAAACAATAAAAATATAAACTGGCAGTGTAGACCTATATATAAAAATTATATATCAAACGTTGCGTCTTTGATACAGAGTCTACGTTAGCCACAGACTATTCAAAAAATACTAGTTGGGGCCAGTTCTCATTGAACAGCGCATTTAAGGGACCCTGAACACACTTATATAGTAGGACCCTGTCACACTACATATGAATGCAACACGAATGTGAATGAATGTTGATAAATAAAAATGCAAACGCTATCCACGGACAGTTTGAAAAGTAATACACACTCGAAACTACCCGACTGCAACGAACTTTCTAGACATACTGCATAGTAGTAAGAAATGCATATAGAATGCATTAAAAGGCCTGGACCGAACGAATACGGACATTCACGAATGCAATGCGAGTATCACACGAATGTTGAAGTGCTCAGTTAATACGAAAAAGCATGGGTCAGACCTATAAAAAGAGGAGTACTTAGGAATCTAACTGAACTATTTTCCAAATTTCTCCGCCAAGTCCTATCCAGTTGCTACTCATTAGAATCGCATCGAAAAGCAATCAGAGCAGACACTGATTCTGTAAGAGCCGTCTGATCTGGGTATGCTCCGTTTGCATTTTGAATGGTATAGATTTGATGCTAGTGTTACTGCCTATAGACTAAAATTTCTTGTCGCCATGTGCCATTAAAGATCTTAATCTAATGACTATTCACAATTGCATTATTTTCATATGAATATTCATGAAGTAAATGCATGGTTATGACGCATTTTACTGTGCGTATATTTCGAACACTCAGACTGAACAATTTGTCGCGTGTGTACAACACTTGTTATCTGCACAGTTCACAAAACAGATGTGTCTTCCATGGCATTATGCTTCCAAGATCTTGGCATGGAGGTACCGTGTTTTAAGTCTGATATGGGTCTGTGCTGTTTGCAAAGGTGTTCAAAAAGAGTTAATTCTGCTAAAGTCTGCAGTCAATCATTATCAAAACATTTGGTATAACAAATATCATTAGAACCTGTCTTAAGCGGCCATCAAAAAGAGGTATAATTATGGGTTTGTAAGGCAGGTTGTAGCTTAACGTAAGGCAAAAAAATGCAGAGAGCTTTCTGTATTACTTTTGCCCTGTATTAAGCAGCTACCTGCTTTTTAAGTCTCCAGTGTTCAATACTTGAATGGCTGCTCAGGGCGTGTTCTATTGTACACCCGAGAACCAGAGCTAAATGTTGAGCGGCGTCTGATCTGCGATTGCACTGTTTGTCGTTACGCATTTAGCCACATCGGCAGAGAAAGAGGTAACGGGACAATAAAACGAGCTCAAATCCCTGGGTCACTTGTAGTTAAATGCAGGATGCATGCATTTCTCATGCCATGCATTAAACAACAAACTACTTTTAAGACTTCTTTTGTTAAATTAAGAAGTAGTCGCTTAACCCTTTACTCATGCGCATTTTAACACCTTTGCAAACAGAGTAGACCAAGATTAGACGACTCATACAGGAGTCGTCTGATGAGCGTCTGCCCAGTTTGCTTATGAAACAATATAAATCTCATTCTACTCTTTTCTGTAACTGCCAATCAGTCCTATGTCTTTTTAAAAATCCGCAAATTGATATTCACAACGTCATTATTATGTGAATATTCATAGAGTAAAGGGTTAAAACATGTACAGTAAAACCTCTCTATAACGACCACTAAATGGTGCTGATTAGTTGGTATTTTGAGCAGGTGGTTGCTTAAAGCAATGTGAAAGTAAAACAGAACGCTCCTATGGGAGTTTTCTGTTTTACTTTAACCTTGCTTTAATCATCCACCTGCCTTTAACGCAAAATACTTGATATAATTTAGTGGTCGTTATAGAGAGGGTTTACTGTAGTTATTGCGACAGATTAAACTTTTAACTATCGACTGGTTTACTCAGATAATACTCACCATCTGTCGAAAAGCTAACTTTAAATGACGAACTTCCAATCGTGATTGTTGTAGCCGAAGCAATCTTTGATATACTGAGAAGTAAATAAAATAACCGGTCAATTATATTATAAAACAGTTCGTTCTCCTTCAATGTCACAAAATAGTTGGGTGGTTGTGTTCATTAACGTCCGTTTCTGTCACCTATGGGCTACTTAGACGCCCCAGAAAGAGGAGACGGATACAGAGAACCCCGGGCGCGATACCCTGTATAAAGTACGGATACAGAGAAACCCGGGCGCGATACCCTGTATAAAGTACGTATAAAGTAAGCGACTGCTTAATGTTGAACGCAAAACATTCAACTATAAAAGCCCGTGTTTGCTCAATCTCTGGCCTAGTGCAATTAACTAAATTCCGATTCGGTCAAACTTTTGGGAAACTATCAATTCAGCATCAAGTAGTTTGCATCCTGATGATCCCCGAGTTACTCTTCGTCTCCTCTGGGTCCAAGCTGTTTGTAGATGCAGGTCAGACCGCGCAGAGAGGGATAGGGGTAAATATTACATAACTGACATGGAGCTTTCTTTGTAACTTTCGTAGTACATTAGGCTTCTATCTAAAATAATATATATTAACTGTTTGAGTGTCGGCATTACATATCTTTCGCTATAAATGTTTGGTTAGATCTAGTCTATCAGTAAAAGAAATATTACAGTCAGTTATATCAAGATGTAACATAATACGGCCAGATAATAATACGGCCAGATACGTCGAGATGAAGCATATTGCGATCGGAAATATTAAGGTAAAATATATTAGGGTTAGACACGTTGATCGAAAGCATATTACGGTCATACATATCGACATGAAACATAATGCGCAAGAGACATTGATATAAAAACGTAATTCGCTCAGACATATTGAGGTAAAACATATCACGATCACACATACTGAGATCAAACATAGTACGGTCAGACGTAATGATGTAAAATGCATTACGGTCAGACGTTATGATGTAAAATGCATTACGGTCAGACATATTGATGTAAAATGCGTTACGGTCAGACATATTGATGTAAAATGCGTTACGGTCAGACATATTGATGTAAAACACAATAAGCCAGATATACCGAGATGAAACATAATACGATAAGACATATCGAGGTAAAACACAGTACACTACGCACATATTGAGGTGAAACATAATATTGTCAGACATATCGATGTGAAATATAATACAATTAGAAAGATTGAGATGAAAATCAATGCGATCAGACATATTGAGGTGAACATGATATGGACAGACATAGCGGGTGAAACTATAATACTATCAGCCATATCGAGGTATGCATGATATGGTCAGACATATATCGGGTGAAAATATAATACTATCAGCCATATCGAGGTATGCATGATATGGTCAGACATATATCGGGTGGAAATATAATACTATCAGCCATATCGAGGTATGCATGATATATCGAGGTGAAATATAATACGATCAGATATATCGAGGTATTAATATGATTACATGTGTATACATATCGAGGTGAACATTACATGTATATGGTCAGAAATATCGAGGTGAATATAATACGTTCAAACATATCGAGGTGAAATATAATATTGTCAGAAAAATCGAGGTGAACACAATACGGCCAGACATCGAGGAGAACAAAATACGGTCAGACATATCGAAGTGAACATAATATGGTCAGACATATCGAGGTGGACATAATCTGGTCAGATATATCGAGGTGAATACAAACGATTAGACATAATGGTGTGAAATAAAATTGGTCAACACAAGGATGGTCAGATATATTGATGTGGAATTGTCACAGGACTAATAAATATGTTAGCAAGTATATACATGTGTTTGTTTTATTTACAATTACCCTTCCGCGCGTTGGTTCTTAAGTCATCTGAATTATAGCTTTTAGCTAGTACTTTCCACCCGTTTCCCTCTTTGTTCCGTTTACTAACTATTAACCGGTCACATGATGCGTCCGCATGACCTCGAATGACCAATGCAATGCTTCATTGCATTTGCCATTCGTGTGTCATTGTGAACACATCATTCGTTTACTTTGATTAAAACTTATAGAGGATACTCTGTATCTTTCAGGTTAGTTACTATACATTCTTTTCCATTCTATTGTTAGTATTGTTCAGTATCGTTTACTTGTTTGTATTTGTATTTTGAATATGAATACGTATCATTAATTGCATTTGCCATTCGTGTGTCATTGTGAACACATCATTCGTTTACTTTGATTAAAACTTATAGAGGATACTCTGTATCTTTCAGTCATTACTGCACAGCCTTCATACCAAAGCGGCCTGGACCCATACACAAGTATAATAAATTCGTTGTCACGTTCAGAGGGGCAACGTCTAGACCCTACCGGCTGAGTCGAAGCCGTGACAACTGGCGCCCAACACGTCTTTGGCCCAACCAGACATATTGTCTACACAAGACGGATGTGTAATGTGACAATGTAAACAGTACAGCTGTGTAGTGTTTCACTCGAGTAACGCACGAGTTACTATATCCATGGAGTATATGTAAATGTTTACGGACAGACGTACGTCAAAGGAGAGCGGACACTTGTTATATAGATCTACAATGTAATAACCTGTATGCGCGCTGATCAGACTTCATCATTGTATACACATGTGTTTTGCTACGCGATCGCACGTGCTTGACATCAACAAATAATCAACTGGTAACATGGACTTCTTCGGAACCATCGTTGGAGTATGCTGACATTAACTATGGTTTTCTTCGTTTTGGATTATTGTGTGGATTTCTGACAGTGACAGTGAAAGTGATTGTGTTTATTGTGTGATTTTCTTTTTTTGGATGGATTTAGGATAAGTGGTAGGTTCCTTTTCTTTAGCTTGCATTACTTTCTGGTATTTATTTTTGACGCCAGATTCGTTTATATAGCTATCATATTTATTTGCCTATTATTAATGCAGATATTCTTGATTTGTTTTGCTTAGAACCTGACATTTCTTTTGTTTTATGAGAAATATCTTAGTTTATTTTGGGCATGTATCACGTGACTTACTAACATTAACCTCCCTTTTCGACCCGTGCATCGCAGGCGCTGCTCAGATAGTTAACCGCTGGTCAATTCAATACCTGTACGCAGTAGCTCAGTGGGTAAAGTAGCCTGTCACTATTTAAATCACCGACGATAGATACCTGTACTGTTGGCCACGGGTTCGCAACTCAGCGTCGGCAGATTTTTTTTTTTTATTTTCCCCTCCCTATTTATCCAAGCACAATTGAACACAATTGAATAATACGAGACAGTCCTCGTACATCGAGATAGACACAAGAGGATCAGACATACCGAGATGAATATAATATGGTCAAACATCGATGTGAAATATAATATATCGATGTGAACAAAATCATATCGGTTCCTGGATATAAATTCCTCTTTCATGAAGATTATTTCTATCCTTTTCATATGTAAAGTAGCCTATTAGAAATTTAACATCAACCCTTTTAAAACAAATATCAGAACTGACACATTTAACCCTTTCCCTGTTCTATGTTTATTCCAAATTTCTAAACCTACTGAATATTCATGGACAAAATAGTTACGAAATAATTAAATATGGAAGGTGGACCATTGTAGCCATTTTAGAAAGTAAAGAAACCGATCGATAAAAATCAATTAGCAAATAGAGCAGACCTTGATCAGACGGCTCCTATAGAAGCATTCTGATCTGGATCTACTCTGTTTGCAAATGCGTGAAAAACGTTTATATGAGGGAAATGGTTAACTTGCTTTCCTTAGTGAATTTATCCAAACATTCATTTTGACTAAATCTTATTTTCATTTGGTCGCATGCTTCTACAAGAAAAATGTGTCGGCATATTGGAAAATAATTTATTGAACAACAGTGAAGACCCTAATCAAACCACTTTTTATCGAACCCTCTGATCTAAGTCTACACTGTTTGCATATTAAGGTACACTACATGTACAAATGGGTTGTTGAAAAGGAACATTTGAAAGAAAAAGTATAAAATACAAACAAACCTGCATGCATCCAAGACCCGGCGGTGAATGGATGTAGTTTGAGACCCTGTGTTGACGAGGGCTTTAAAGTCTTTATCGTTTATCTAATAAATCAGAGAAAACAAATAAGCATTGTCTATTTGTGTTGTGTTTCGTATACATGCCTTCCATTACGTATTTGGGGATACATGTATTTATGTGTACTTTCGACCTGCATTAAGCTGTCACATGTGTTTTACTAGATATTCGTAGTGATACATTGTAGAACAATTCTGTATTGTAACTTTTGAATGGACGGGACTTTAACGTCGAGTTATCCCGAAGTTCAAGTTATCCGAGTACGAGATATGAAAGTTCAATTGTATCTGTTGTAGCATGTACTACGTACATTATGTTGAATTCTAAACTACAAAGTCACAATACAGCAGAATCTGCGGCCGTCAAAAAGAGGTCTAATCATGGGTCTGTAAATTAATGCAGGTGTTAGCTTAATGCAGGACAAAGGTAATGCACAAATCTTCTATAGGAGCTTTCTGTATTACTTTTGCCTTGCATTAAGCAAGCACCTGCTTTTTTAAGATGCCTTTGTTCAATAACAAAATGACCGCTTCTACAGTATATGCTGGCAGCATTTGAATGTAGTGAATGCCAATACTACAGACAGCCAGAGATAGTTGACGTATGACATATACAATAAAAACCCTTCAAACAAGACGTTCAATTTAGTATAAATATCGGTCTTGGAGATAGGTCACAGCTCAATGCAGGGTTTGGATACAGGAGCTTTCAGCATGACTTTCATCCTGTTTCAAGCAGTCACCTGCCTAAAAGTATCTGAATTCTTCTCTACTAGAATTCCGGTTTAAAAGGGTTTTGCTGTACCATATACACCCCTCCTCTTCAAATAATATAATACATGTACATATAAGTGGAGAGGGTTGGCATATGCTGTGAACCAACTTCCTGTTGGTTTTATGGAGGAACGCCATTCTGCCATGCTAATTGCTAAAAGCTAAATACGAAATGTTAAATGCAAAATGCGAAATGCTTTTTTCCAATTGTGTAATTGCTAGGGAAAGAGCCGGAATGTTCCATATGATGGATGTAAATGACAAATGTGAAATGCTTATTGCTAAATTTATGCTCTACTAGCATTGAACAGTGCCATTTTATTGGGGGGGGGGGGGGTTCAGAATCTCCAATATAAAGGGTAAGCCTACATGTATTTGGACCATACTATTTATTTAATTCCTGATTTATCCCTTACTCCTTTATTCGAATAAGACAAAAGCATTTAGCATTTAACATTAAGCAACTGGCATTTAGCAATCAGCATTTAGCAAGTGACACATTTTATTTAGCAATTGGCTTGGCATAATGGCGTTCCATAGGGTTTTGTTCCGAAGACTTTTAAAGGAGAAAACAAGATTAGTTTTATAACCGTTGCATGTTTAAAAATAAACTAAATTGCATCGTCTTATTTTCCGTATAAAATGTTTTAATCTACGATTTGCTATATCTTGGTGTAAAATATTACCTTACCTTGCATGCGACAAGCGGAAGTCGTGCCGGTCTTTTTGAATGGTCTCCGCTACTATTGTTAAGTAGATCCGGTGAAGCATTCTGGGATATGGTGCGGCGTCGCGGCGTCCGGGGTCTTTCCTCTTTTTTCGTCTGCGATGATAAGTTTCCTAGAGGACTTGCGTTGTCTTGGTTACCAGAACACCGTATTGGAGGAAGAGATTGTTTTGAATCTGTTTGCACCGGGGCCAAGGTTTGTGGTATCTGTAAAAACGTGCGGAAAATAAATGAGAATACGAATTATTTTATCCAGTTGGAAACCGGAAACGAGTATACATGTAGTGTAGAACCTGTCTTAAACGACCATTAACAAGAGGTTTAATTATGGGTCTGTGATGCAGGTGGCTGCTTAATGCAGGTCAAAAGAAATACAGAATGCTCCTATAGGAGCTTTTTGTATTACTTTTGCCCTGCATTAAGCTACCATCTGCTTTTTAAGATTCCCGTGTCCAATCAATATATGGTCGCTTAAGACAGGTTCTACTGTACTGGCATTTTCAAATGACGTAGACCCAGCTCCCAGAGGGGGCCCTGATCAGGGTCTGCACTGTTTGTCATTTTAATTCCTCTCGTAAATTGCATCATTTCATACTGAATTGACTCTACCATTAAACAAGGATGGACCATTCCGCTATGAAAACCCGTCATTTAAAGGATTAAGACATTCAGTGAGTGAGGTTGTAACTTCCTGTGAAATTTAATTCAATTCAACGTTTTATTTAGAAGAAAATGAATGTTTTAGAATAAGGTAATTTTTAAACCATTGTGATAAATAGAGCATTTGCTCCAATGGAGCAAATGCTCTTTTTAACACAATGGATTTGAAAAGCGACTTTTACAGAGGCATCAGAAGGCGTCAACATGAGATAATGGTTAAATACAAAGTTCATATATCCGAGCTGTAGATAGGACGCTTAGTGATCTAGGAAAATATCTTCTTTCTCAGCTATAACCTGTCTCGGTGTTACATATTATAATCGCCTATCCGATGCATATCTAATGAGTGTTAACAAGGCGGGGTTTGGTATGATATTGCCTGTAAAATATAACGTTCTAATATTTTAACCCTTTCAGTGAGGAAATCGAGTCACTAATGTCTTTTGGAAACAGTGTAGACCCAGATTAAAGGGCTCCTAGGCGAACCCTCTCGTCAGGGCACGCACTGTTTGTCATGTTACACTTTTCTTTTAAAAAAAACACACCCCTATATAATCACAATACGTTTGGTCTGTTTGAAGTTGGTAATCGCATTGTCCGTCCTTCCGTCTGTCGGTCCGTCCGTCTGTCCTTCCATCCGTTCGTCCGTCCCACATTCGTGTCCCTTCTGTAACTTTTTATCTGTGAATGGATTTCAAAATAACCTGCCACAACTGTTCACCACACAAAGACGTTGTGTCGCATTCAACTCCCTGGACCATGAGCCAAAGGTCAAGGTCATCATTCGGGGTCAAACAATACAAAAACAATTTTGTTCGAATACAAAAATTATACGATGAAAAAAGAAAAGCCAAAGCAGTAAATAGTTTCATTTGTTTAATAAATGCATACAATTTCTACCACAAATTGCCATTCTTGATTCAATAGAGCGACAAATCTATGTACCAATGGACACAAATTACCTACCTTTATGCAATTTTTGTCCAGCAGCAGAATTTCTTCATTTTGTACGGTAGACCGCGGACGTCTTTGGTGTCGAAGTTCCGCCTGCCTGACAAGATCCTCTGACATACTTCTAGCTAGGTTTGAATCGTAAAAACTCGACTGTTTTCGGCAAGTAACGAAGAAGATGGTCGACGTTATTTCTGCGTCGAAATGACTATGCACCTTCCGTCGAAATGGCGCTCTTGCCAGGTGTATGCATTTGAAGGCTACATCTGATATTCAAAGGAATGTGGAACTGTCCGATAAGTTGTCACGTTTCAAACAGGCTGGGACCTCCCTAAAAGGTTTTGAAATTTTGAAATGAATAAATAAATAGCAACAATCGACATTTTCTGTACGACTTCTCAATTTCCAGTTTCAAACCTTTTACTGCGGGAAACGAGTCACTAATGTCACTTTCAAACAGTGTAGATCCATATAAGACTGTTTGTCATGTTACACTTTTCTTTTTGAAAAGCCCTGAATATTCACAATAAGCCCGACCTTTTTGAAAATTAGAATAGTCCATTTATAACGTCACCGCCTAAAACGTCATTATTTGTAAGATTCGTGTACTAGTTGATAGTTGATATTGTAAGAGATGATTAATAGATGCATCTAATAATATGTTTTATCAACTTGATAATGTGAATCCAGTCATTTCGAAATTATCGAATCAGCTATTTATAATCTATGTTAAATAATATTCACGAAACTCGAAAGATTCCAAAATGCCACAGAATTGCTAGGGAATTTCTAACAATTGTTTCTAAAACTAGCCGATTTAACTGCGATCTAATTTCCTTAAAACAAGACCCTCTTCGATCCGAGTAGACCCAGATCAGACAAAATAGGCTAATTAATATTCATTATGTTATTATTTCTTACATGAATATCGAACAGGGCAAGGGTTGGAGCTGTTATAAGATTGTAAAATAATTGTGACATATGCAAACCGTTTTAGATATTTGAGACGTCATTTTATCGGGATCAAAACTATCTTAACCCATGGATTTGTGCCTAGTGACCCTTAAAACTACATAGGCAAACGGTGTTGCCCCAGATCAGAGGGTTCGTGAGTCTGCACTGTTTGCTGAACTCATACAGGTCAATGACTTATAACGGCAAATATTTGGTTTGCTAATCCGCGTCAACATGAAAATGGATTAGCTAAAAAATAAGATCAGGACGAATGGTCCTTAACCCTTTCCTTCATATAAACGCGTTTTCGTGCATTTGCAAACAGAGTTAGACAGCTCAGACGGCTCCTAGATGAGCTGCTGTCTGATCAGGGTCTGCTCGATGTGCTACTTGAATATGAAATACAGTAAAACCTCGATTATTCGAATTTTCGTTATAAACGAATTTAGACCCTTTTAGGCAGGTGGCTGCTTAATGCATGATGAAAGTCACGCAGAAAGCTCCTAGAGGAGCTTTCTGCATGACTTTCACCATGCATTAAGCTGCCACCTGTCTTAAAGATCGATAATAATACGTATTTTAGTGTTCGGATAATCGAGGTTTTACTGTATCTGTTTCTTTACTGTCTAAAATGGCCACAATTTTCAACTTTCCATATTACATCTTTTAACTATTTTGTCCATGAATATTCAGTAAGTGTTGAAATTTGGAATAAATATAGAACAGGTAATGGGCCAAAATATACGGGAATACATAGATTAAATTATGAAAGCTATATTTCAAAGAAATACAAAAGTTATTTTAAAAATCAAGCAGAGGATATTTTTGCAGTCGATAATTGCTTTACGAACGGAGAGCTATCTGACTAGACAAAATACTGGAGGAGACAATTTACAGAGCAAATGGAGGCTGACCTTTATGCAATCTCATTATGGGAAAAATCCAATAGCCAAATTCTAGCTCAAGTTATATATGAAGTCTATGTACGTAATTGAATCAATCCGCAAGTTAAGCTTCTCTATTGCATTTTTTTAATTAAAAAATCTATTTTTAGAAATAGTTTTACTTACAATGTTGTCCGTTACAATGACATGTCCACGTGAGATCGTTCCTGAGGAGTTCCACCTAATGATCGTCTAAGGAGCCGTGTTCCGGATACAAATCCTCGATATCGATCTAATTATATTGATCACCTGTACAATAAATCACAGACTCCTCGAGAGGTGCTGTGTCAGGTATTTATAGAAACAGGATGAGGTATAATGATTAATTATAAATGGCTATGGCAGAAAGAAAAGAGAAAGGAAGAAAAAGAACAAAAAATAAAATATACATACCTTTAGATCACGTTGAGGCCTGCATGACTGATTCAATATGTACATCAGTGGACATAAGAGACACTGAAGTTTTCGGCATTACCTACGTCCAGTATTAAGCTACAAACTGCCTTTGCTCACCAGAATTATACACGTTCCTACCGTTTTGCGATCGCTTTAATGTGTTTACTAAATTGTGCTAATTTCCAAAAGACACATCAATAAAATGATTCCTTTAGCAAAAGTAACAATGCTGTGTAGAGTAAGAAAAGCATCATCGGTCGCAACAACAACAGTAGAAGTAGCAGCAGCGAGTGTGATAGTGACAATAATAGTAGTAGCAGCAGCAGCGTATGTGATAGTAATAGTAGTAGTAGCAGCAGCGACTGTGATAGTAATAATAGTAGTAGAAGCAACGACTGTGATAGTAACAGTAGTAGTAGCAGCGGTGACTGTGACAGCAATAGTAGCAGTAGCAGCAGCGACTGTGATAGTTATAGTAGCAGTAGCAGCAGCGACTGTGATAGTAACAGTAGCAGCAGCGACTGTGATAGTAATGGTAGCAGTAGCAGCAGCGAATGTGACAGTAATGGTAGCAGTAGAAGCAGCATAATTATGTAATAGTAACAGCAGCAGTAGATATTGTAATAGTGCTGGGAGAAATTGCAGCAACGAATACAATAGTAACAATAGCAAATTTAACCTAAACATCAATATCAACTTTAACAGTAACAGTAGAAGTAGAGGCAACAATTAGTATAGTAACAGTGGCATCAGTAGCAACTGTAATAGTAACAGTGACATCAGTAACAACTGTAATAGTGACAGTGGCATCAGTAACAACTGTAATAGTAACAGTGACATCAGTAGCAACTGTAATAGTAATAGTGGCATCAGTAGCAACTGTAATAGTAATAGTGGCATCAGTAGCAACTGTAATAGTAACAGTGGCATCAGTAGCAACTGTAATAGTAACAGTGACATCAGTAGCAACTGTAATAGTAACAGTGGCATCAGTAGCAACTGTAATAGTAACAGTGGCATCAGTAGCAACTGTAATAGTAACAGTGACATCAGTAGCAACTGTAATAGTAACAGTGACATCAGTAGCAAATGTAATAGTGACAGTGGCATCAGTAGCAAATGTAATAGTAATAATTGCAATAGTTACAAGAGACAACAACAAGAATTGTCATAGTAACAGTAGCAACAGGTGCAGCAGTTGTAACAATAACAGTAACAAACAAAAGCATCTATAGCAGTAAAAGGAGCAGTAACAACACCAATTGTAATAATAACAGTTACTGTAGCAGTAGCGGCAACAGTTGTAAAGGTTGTAAAACCAGCAATTGCAACTGTAATAGTGATAACAGCAGCGGTTGTGATGGCAGAAGAAACAGTAGTATCAGCAACTGTAATAGTACGTAATAGAGCAGTCCTGAGCATGAGTAGCAAATGTAATGATAATGGTAGCAGTAGTTAATTACGACCACTTTCTGTTGGTTACATTGAAGTAAGAAAGTAGAAAAATACAAATCACATTTTTGTCTGATGCCATATCTCTGTAACGGATTAACAGAATTCAGTGAAACTGGACATAAATATCTGTTATCACTAGGGCGTGGTTTCCATGTATTACTTTTCAACATCGCTTGCGGGAGTTATTGCCCTTTTATATGCAAAAACATATCTTTTTCTGTCCGATACTATATCTTTGTAAGGGGTTGATAGAATTCATTGAAACTCGACATAAATATTTTTATCACTGGTGCATTGTTCCCATATATTACTGTTCTAGATGACATGTGGCGTTTATGAGTTATTCCCATTTGATACACAAAGGTCATGTATGTATTGTCCTTATCCCTTGCTGAAGGTAGAGGGATACTATGTTTTTCATTCAATACTGTTTTGCATTAAGTACTTGAATATGCTTTATACAGCTTTCATATTCAAGAAGTGTCAAGGTAAAATAGGCCTTATCATGATTCAAGCAGTTCAGAAACAGATCAGCAACCGCGTCACCAATGCAACACCCAATCCGATATGTAATGATTCATCAAAATAAACTGTATAAAAAGAAATATTGATATCATGAATATGTATTAACCCAGTCCTTAAAATGGCATATGTAAACAGGATTGGTTTTGTATTAGTAGACACTGTAAAGTCAGATCTACTATAATTTCATAATACCCCCATTCCACTGGCTGGCGATTCCACTGCGCTCATGGCGATCATGGCGATTCTCCAAATTCTTCCAAACCGCCGCAGAAGCGCCGCCATGTGCCTAATTTTGAGACTTGGGCGTTTCCAGTACGCTTATAGTACGCTTCAATAACGATCTCGTTGCGCTGTTTACGATCCTGTCGCATTGTTGCTGTGCTTTTACGGCGCTTGAGGTCTCTCCAAGACGCTTCTACTACGTTTCCACTACGGCAGGGGAATTTCAGGCTACGCTTCGTCTACTCTTAAAGAGGAAGTCCCTACAATGATCGCATACTTTCAATGATATCATAAAACGTGGTATTTGTTATGCTCTATCATTATTACAAAGGTTCCTAATTTGAACTTATATTGAAAAGTGCCCCTGTGATACAAATAAACCGATTTCACAACACAATATTATCGGCCTTTTCCGTTAAATTCTTCCGCGTTTTGCCGATGATCACCCGATCCTACCATTGTTTACGTAATAGCTTTCTCGGAAGTGGTCGGAGAATCGCGAATAGGGCGGACAGTTACGAAACTAAAACCCAACCCGAATAAAACTGAAATTTCGGGTAGTAAAACCGGGATCGGCGATATCAAACACATGGATGTTTTGTCATTATAAACGGTAATTGGGTGGGGCGTTTTGCGATATACTACTTTTCAGCATATAAATAAATGAGTTTTGTATATTTTAAGTGTTTATGAAACGCGTCAAATGTAGGGACATCCCCTTTAATACGTTGCTGTTACGACCTTGCTTCGACCTAGTCGCAGGAGCTGCGCTTCTGTTGCGCGTTTGGAACGTTTCTATATAAAATGGGTGGTTAACCCTTCGCTTGCTATTCACGTCAATATACCTACCTGTAAGTAGTGAAGACCCAGATGAGACAGCTCCTGCAGGAGCGGTCTCATCAGGGTCTGCACTATTTACAAGTTGGTTGTGCAACCAGTGCACTCCATAGCAGTGATTGCATAGCGAAATACTTGTAGACAGTGAAAATACATGTATATGTAATTATAACATAACTCGTGGCTTCAGCGTGACGTAACACTATCATTTATTTTTTGATAATAATGGGCATATATTCACTAGTGAATAACATTAGAACGACCGAATGACATTCGAACGATTCATACGCGCTGTCAAAACAAACAAACTGGCGGACGGTGGTCGACCTACCTGTCCACGATTGAGTCACGATAGATGGCAAAGGATTGTTGGCACTTGCGCCTTAATTTCGATAAAATCCATTCTACATTTAAAATGCCTCCTCAACTTTGCATTTTCTTCACCGCATGTCCTTTTGTTTATGCAGATTTCTACTCATACAAATATCTCATCAATCAACAACTATAGTCATCTGAATCCAGCACAACACAAACATATTTCAAATATGCTATACTCACTAACTCAGCTGATCGCGAAAATCGTCCTCCTGTTCCAACACATTTGTGTGTGTTATGTTATAAATAGGATCTTGCATTCGTGTTCATGATTATTGGATTTATTAAATTCGTCTTTTTAAAACGATAAAAAAAACTCGCTAAAGCTCGTTTTTTATCGTTTTAAAAAGACTCATTTAATAAATCCAATAATCAAGAACACTCATGTAAGATCCTCTATTTATACAACATGGCATGGGTAAAGAATGAGAAATGTATTTTAAAATTCAGCAAGCGAATGGTTAAACTAATTTCGAAGCAGTTGACCATCATCCTTTTCAGAAAATAGGTCAAATTATTTTGAAGACCCAGATCAAGAAAAACACAGTGTTGGGCCTGATCTAGGTATTCTGTTTGCTAAGTCTTCCTATGGGGTTACTCAAGCATTAACCTTTTCCCTGTTCAATATCCATGTAAGAAATAATGATCTTGTGAATAGTTATTAGCTGCATTTTTTAAACTTTAACTTTTTTAAGAAATGTTTTTGCTTTGACAAAAACTGTAGAATCATATCTATATCATATTATAAACAAATGGAGCATACCCTGATCAGACGGCTCCAATAGGAGTTGTGTGGTCTGGGTCTACTCTGTTTGCAAATGTGTGAAAAAGCACTATGTTGACAAATATCTCGGCGCTTTTGTTGCGATGCGATTTCTGATTGGGGGGGGGGGGGGGGCGTAAAAATATTTTTGGAGAGGGGGCGTAGCTTTTTATGTTTGATGACATAAATAAATAGTGTGTTTGTAATACATGTTGAACAAGATGTGTTTGTGAAACACTATGCCCCCTCGATATGATATTTGACCCTAAAGGATGACCTTGATCTTGACATGTCACCCCTCAAACTGTGCAGCTTCATGGGGTGCACATGCATACCACATATCAAGTCTGTATCTCTACTGGTTCAAAAGTTATGGCCAATGTTAAAGTGTGTGACCTTTGACCATGAAGGATGACCTTGACCTTGACATGTTACTCCTCAAACTGTGCAGCAAAATGAGAAACACATGTATACCAACCATCAAGTCTGTATCTCTACTGGTTTAAAAGTTATGGCCAATGTTAAAGTCAGTGACCTTTGAACCTGAAAGATGACCTTGACCTTGAAATGTTATCCCCTTAAATGTGCAGCTTCATGAGATACACATGCATACCAAATATTAAGACTTTATCTCTATTGGTTCAAAAGTTATGGCCAATTTGAAGTTGGTGACCTTTGACCTTGAAGAATGACCTTGACATTTCACCCCTCACACCGTGCAGCTTCATGAGATACACAATCATGCCACATATCAAGTCTCTATCTGTACTGGTTCAAAAGTTATGGCCAATGTTAAAGTCAGTGATTTGACCCATATGTTTGACCTCTGACCTTTAAAGATGACCTTGACCTTGACATGTCACCCCTCAAAATGTGAGGCTTTATGAGATATATATGCATGCCAAATATCAAGTCACTAGCTGTACTGGCTCAAAAGTTATGACCAATGTTAAAGTTACAGACAAAGAAACAGACAATTTGACCTTTGACCCTGAAGTATGACCTTGACCTTGACATTTCACCCCTCAAAATGTGCAGCTTCATAAGATACACAAGCATGCCAAATATCAAGTCTGTATCTCTACTGGTCAAAAAGTTATGGCCAATGTTAAAGTCGGTGATTTGACCCATATATTTGACCTCTGACCTTGAAGGATGACCTTGACCTTGACATGTCACCCCTCAAAATGTGCGGCTTCATGAGATACATATGCATGCCAAATATCAGGTCTCTATCTGTACCGACTCAAAAGTTATGACCAATGTTAAAGTTGCGTTAATGTTACAGACAAAAAACAGACAATTTGACCTTTGACCCTGAGGATGACCTTGACCTTGACAGGTCACCCCTCAAAATGTGCGGCTTCATGAGATACACAAGCATGCCAAATATCAAGTCTCTATCTCTACTGGTCCAAAAGTTATGGCCAATGTTAAAGTAGGTGATTTGACCCATATATTTGACCTCTGACCTTGAAGGATGACCTTGACCTTGACATGTCACCCCTCAAAATGTGCGGCTTCATGAGATACATATGCATACCAAATATCAAGTCTCTATCTGTACTGGCTCAAAAGTTATGACCAATGTTAAAGTTGCTGACAAACAAACAGACAAACAGACAAACAGACAGACAGACAGACAGGGCAAAAACAATATGCCCCCCAGATCTTATCTGGGGGGCATAAAAAGAGCTGTGTTAAAGGCAAAACAGAACGCTCCTATGGGAGCGTTTTGTTTTACTTTCACCTTGCTTTAAGCAGTCACCTGTTCTAAATACCAACTAATTAACACAATTTAGTGGTCGTTATAGAGAGGTTTTACTGTTTATAGATCTAAAATATTACTAAACAAGATGTGTTTGTGAAACACTATGCCCCCTCGACATGATATTTGACCCTAAAGGATGACCTTGATCTTGACATGTCACCACTCAAACTGTGCAGCTTCATGGGGCGCACATGCATACCACATATCTATGGAGCGGTATTTGGGTCAAAATTATAGTTATGATTTTACTAAGCGAATACTGTCATCTACGTACTATTTGTTAATTTAGATACTCATTTCGATGTTGTTAAATACAATTTATCTATTTAAACTTCTATTTTAATTGTCTTTTCCGTTTTTCAAATATCTTATTTTTCATTCGCAATCTCAAAAGCTAGCCGCCTTATTCTACATGCCTCATTTTATATTCTTCATTCTATATTCTTCATTCTATATTCTTCATTCTTCATTCTATATTCTTCATTCATTCTATATTCTTCATTCTATATTCTTCATTCTATATTCTTATCGCTAAACGGTAAATGTTTCAACTCAAATTATTACGAAACTAACTCACCAAATACTAGCTCTAGCTACACTACGCGATGACAACGTTAAACGGTATTAGTAAGATTGTAGAAAATCATTGTTAGTCATTGAAAATCATTGTTATGTACAGAATATAAAGCGTTTATTTTGTTAATAGGGTGCCATCCTCGATTCGACATGTCTAAATTTAGATTTATATATAAATAAAATTCCCCCAAATCAGACAATATGCGTCCGTGGCCGAGTGGGTAAAGCTGCTAGCAGTTAACAGTTTTGGTATTGATGGTTGGTGGTTCAAATCACGGCAGCGATACATATTTTTTCTTTTGGAATGTTAATTGTTAACGCTTAATGCTTCATGACTATATTTCTAAAGTCTGAATTGCAAATCGGTAAACGGTAAATGCTTCAACTCAAATTATTAATATTGAAGTTTAATCCTTCCCTGTTGAATATTCATGTAAAAAATAATGCTACCATGAATATGTATTAGCTGATTTTTAACAATGATATATGGACACATGGTTTTTTTATGTCCCCCAACGGCTGTCCTTCCATCGGCCTTTCTGTCTGTCCGTCCATCCGTTCGTCCCAACTTTCGCGTCCCTTCTGTAATTTTTTTCTGTGAATTGATTTCAAAATAACCTGGCACAAATGTTCACCACAAAAAGATGATATGTCGCGTTCAACTCTCTGGTCCATGGGTAAAAGGTCAATGTCATCCTTCAGGGTCAAAGGCCGGGGGTATAAGTGTTTCACAAACACACTCTTGATTGGTAATGGATAGAAACTGCAGAATCAGCACTGTTATATTTCCATAAGCAAACAAATTGGACCCTGTTCAGACGGCTTCCTTAGGAGCCGCCTGATATGGGTCTACTATGTTTGCACAGGCCTAAAAGGCGGTTATTTGAGGGGAAGGGATAATACATACATCCACGCGAGCTTATTACATTGGACATATACACGCAGTGTCGACCCAGATCAGAGGACTCATAAAGGAGCTTTCTGATCAGGATATGCAGTCTGTCATTCAAAAAGTTCTAGCAGGTGTAAGCCTTTCACACTGCGTGGACTCTATAGTTAAAAACTGTGAGTTAAAAAATGTTCCACTGTGAAAATTCAGACTTGATAGATGGAAGTTAACCCTTTACCTGATAGTCCAGTAAACCCTCTCATGCAGACAGTTCCTAGAGGAGCTTTCTGCATGGATTTCACCCTGCCTTAAACTGATACCTGTCTCCAATACTGATATTTATACTGAATTTAACGTCCGGTTTAGACGGGTAGATCCTGATTAGAAGGCTGCTGTTTATAACTTTCGTCCTGCATTAATTTTAAACTCAGAATTATAATTATTTGTAGAGATCTGCTACTGTGCACAAACTGTATGTATACAGGCAATCAAGCACCAGTGATAGCTCTCCGATTAACCCTGTACCTATTGAATATTCATATAGGAAATAATGACGTCATGAAAATCAATTAGAATAGTGTTTAAAATGGCTGATGTGAACACATGGACTTTTAGCCATGGCAGAAACTGTAGAATCAGATCTAAACATTTCATAAGCAAACAGAGCAGATCCCGATCTGACATTTTATATTCTTTCTTCACCATATGCACCCGGGTGTCAATCAGCTTGAATACTGATGCGGCAATGCCGCACTGAACCACCCGGTGTCTGATCTAGATCCAAACTGCATGCAAAATCAATCTTGGATTCACTCATAGTATGGTAAAGGTTGACACTTTCCCCCATCTATTCATGTAAAAATCATGAATGTTAGAATATGAATTAGATCTAGATCCTAGATGTATTTTATCATGGCATCACGAACAAGTGGTAGAAACGTTAGAATCAGATCTACATTGTTTCATAATCAAACAGTAGGAGCCGTCTGATATGGTTCTGCTCTGTTTGCAGGAGTCAAAAGTCGGTCATATGAGGGAAAGGGTTACAGATACCATTCGTTATCACCAATTCATTCATTCAAAAAGCATAGATTCTATATAAACAAACCAAATGTTAGCGTGTTTTCTTTCTCGAAACGCCCAATTGTTATTTGCTAAAAAACTGGGTTTGACACCTCTGTTTATATGTAGAGTAAAAGGCCCTTATTCCGACACCTTAAGACACATATTCGTCGTAACGATAAGAGTTGTACTTCGACATGGCAACAAAGAAAGACGTACATTTACCACGGTTTTTGAATTACTATTGCTTATGAACGTGTATGATTTTGCAGTGCAATACGTTACTAACTTGATCTGCTTTGGGTTCTTTATTTCGACAGGGGGACTTATATGACTTATGACGTAAAGATGACGCGCAGTAATGCCAACACAGTTTTCTTTTAGTTTTATTGTCAGATATACAAAATGACGTCATACAACATAACCCTCGCCACTCGTGAAAATATACCGTCTGGTGTTCTCTCGATTAAATAATTTCCATCTTCCACCGAAAATAACAAATATCCTCTATATATTATTTACCTTACAATGACTTTCAATGATTAACAATGATTTTCTACAATTACTAAATACCTTTTAACGTTGTCATCAAGTAGAGCTAGTATTTTGTGAGTAAGTTTCGTAATAATTTAACATTTAGCGATAAGAATTAAGAATTTAGAATGAGGCATGTATAATAAGGCGGTTAGCTTCTGAGATCAAGTAGAGCTAGTATTTGGTGGGTTGAGATCAAGTAGAGCTAGTATTTGATGAGTTAGTTTCGTAATAATTTGAGTTGAAACATTTAGCGTTTAGCGATAAGAATTAAGAATATAGAATGAAGAATATAGAATGAGGCAGATCAAGTAGAGCTAGTATTTGGTGAGTTAGTTTCGTAATAATTTGAGTTGAAACATTTAGCGTTTAGCGATAAGAATTAAGAATATAGAATGAACAATATAGAATGAGACATGTAGAATAAGGCGTGTAGCTTCCGAGAACTATAATTTTGACCCAAATACCGCTCCATATGTACCTACCTCGGGACATATACGACTATAACTGTATATAATAACTTGTAATGAACGTAATCAATCCATATAATTATGGGGAAAAGGGTTGCAATGGAAACAAACGAAGATATAAATGCTTGCTAATTCAAATAGATCGTGAATATGATTTTTTTTATTCAGATGGTTCATTCTCATTCTTTGTTAGCTTGCACGCATTTTATATAACAAATAATGTATAGAGTTTACAGTAAATATAATTAATAAGCATATGAAACAAAAGAAAACAAAACATAAAAACAACGATGAGACTCTCTCTGTGATTAGACTCTCTTTCTCTCCCCCCCCCCTCTCTCTCTCTCTCTCTCTCTCTCTCTCTCTCTCTCTCTCTGTTTGTTTGTTGTGTTCGTCATTCTTCCGTCTCATGGTTTTCTTCATACATCGTCTTTAACCTTTAGCTAGCTGAACAAATTCTACTCTGGGAGAGAATATCCTCTTTAAAACATTGTTTTCCATTTCTTAAAACAACAACAACAACAAAACAACCAGTTTATTTACAGTTTGACAAGTGTATTAACCCTTAGCCTGCTAAGCGCGACCTAACTGACATTTTCAAACACCTTGGATCCTGATGAGACGCCGAGTAACTCGACGACTCATTAGAGTCGAAACTGTTTGACACTCAATATAATAGAATCTCAAAAGTAACAAATCGGAGCATAAGCAGACTTCATTTTATAGCAGGCTAAGGGTTGGCCAGTTTGACAAGACTGTTTGGATGTGGATAAAAAAGATCTGGATTAATAAAGTCACACTGTCTGACATGTGTGCATGTGTTTAATCTTCATCTGTCAACAGGCTACATGGATATTATTAAAAACAGATAACGGGTCATCTGCCTAATGATTATGTATACGGGGATGTGGCTCGGTGGTAGATCGTTCGCTTTGCATGTGAAAGGACCCGGGTTCGATCCCCGGCATACCCATGTATTTGTTTTTTTACATAGACCATTACTTCACAATTTTAAAAACCAGCTGCTCGTCACATTGACCTTGATTTGATTTTGGTTTTTAAACTGTACCATGCATCTCTACAAAATAATTTCCCTTAAGAACAAACAATAGGTCAATCCGACATACTCTTGTAATGCGTTGGTGTATGTCCGAGAAACCTTCAATTATGCTGAGGGTTGTGCATAGAGCAAGTGTCAATACACCCGTGTTGTGCATTCAAAGGGTTAAATGATATTCTTAATTTCTTACATAATTATTAATTTCAATCAACCTAATCTATTTCTTATTTTTACCCTTTACTTAATGAATAGCCATGTAACTTTATGGATATTTTATCAAGGCATAATTTCTTATTACCCTAAATATTCAAACAAACATAGGCAAGTGGTGAAGGCCCAGAACAAACTGCACCGGTAAAAGATTGATAAATGTCCTCACCACTTGCTATTACAGTAAAACCCTCTAAATCGGACGTGCACTTTAGTATAAATATCAGTCTTGGAGACAGGTGGCAGCTTAATGCAGGGTGAGAGTCACGTAGGAGCCGTCTGTGTGTCTTTCATCCTGCATTTAGCAGCCACTTGCCTAAAAGTATCCAAATTCTTCTCTACTAGATTTCCGGTTTAGAGGGTGTTTTCTGTATATAGTGCAACTCTGAATTATCCAGCTTTTTAAATGGGCGGGGAGGAGAAACTTGGTATCGGAATATTTAGAGTAAACATGATATGAATATTTGACTATGGCAGAAACTGTAGAATCATCAGATCTATTTATTCCACAAGCAATCAGAGCAGACCCTGATTAGACAGACCATGTATAAGCTGTCTTATCTGGATATACTCCGCTTGTTTGCAGTTTTTTGTTTTTGAAACTCGTGCAAGTGAATGATTGAAAAGGTACTATATACGACTTAATAAGAATTGCTTGCTTTAGGTGAAAGGCTGAAATTTGAGGACAAACGTGTTATGCTGAATCTTTTGTTCTTTATTTATACAAATATATTAACACAATACAAATATATTAACAACACCAAATTAAATTATATTTAAACACACTCGCACACGAAAACGTACGCACACACACGCACACTTAAGTCTTCACTCCAATGACTCCATATACATGTATGTACATTTTCACGCCTGTACAAAAGTTAGTAAAATTCAGATCAGACAGATCCTGTATGAGCTGTCTGAACAGCAGCCTCTCCGTTTGCGTATGAAATAAGTACAGCCATGGTTAACATTTCCTCGCTTCATATGCCATTATAAAGAGTCATCTAATTAATATTCATGAGGCATAACTTCAGGGTAAAACCAGGTTACATAGACGGCTAATGAAAACGTGCAAATTTGACCCATGCTAACAAAGACCTTCGATTACACATACAATGATACAGCACTAAAACAAATTTTAATGTTTCATGAAATATCGAAAATGAATAATGATAACAATTGTATTAATTTAGGATTTACCCTTACAGTACGGGACACGAGTCACTGGTGTCCTTTGCAAATAGTGAAGACCCAGACGAGAGGGCTCCTAGAGGAGCTTCTAGAGGAGCCCTCTCGTCCGGGTCTGCGCTTTTTGTCATCTTACACTTTCTTTCGCAAAGTCCTTAAATATTCACAATAAGCTTGACTTGTTTGAATTTTGGAATAGTCCATTTGAAAATTCAGTGTAGTAAGGGTTAAAGCCAAATGTTTCAAAATAGTATACACACTTAATCTTTAGCCTGCTATGGGCGGATGAGGGAATATCTTTGCAAACAGTTTGGATCCAGATGAGACGCCGAGTAACTCGGCGTCTCATCAGGATCTAAACTGTTTGACACCCTGGTTGAATTTTGATAGACAAATTGATTATAGCATGAATTTTGAAAAATGTAGGTGAAAAATTCTGTAAAAATAATTTAATTTTCTCAGCAGGCTAAAGGTTAAAGAAATCCTAAATCTCTGTAAACGAGTATTACATGTATCTTGATACTAGTCTTCTCTATACAAGATATGTCGATACAAATTTTACTACAACTGAACTCATCCTCATAGGGATGACTCAAAGGAGTGAGGTTAATCTATTTCCAAGTTAGCGCGTTAACCATTTACCCCATGAATATTCATTAAAGAAATAATGACATCATGGATATTAAATAGATTAGTTGTTATAAATGCACATGGACACAGGAATTTAAGGTCAAGGCAAAAACTGTAGAATCATATCTATATTATATCATTGGCAAACAGAGCAGACCGTGATCCGACGGCTGCTATAGGAACCGTCTGATCTGGGTCTACTCCGTTAACAAAGGTGTAGAAAGGCGTATTTATAGAGTAAAAGATTAAAATCTGATACATTGGGTCCAATTAATTCTCCATCTCATATAAACGCGTTTCATGCCTTTGCAAACAGAGTAGATCAAAATCAGACGACCCCTGTAGGTATCGTCTGATCAGGGTCTCTTCTGTTTGCATATGAAATCATTATAGATCTGTAGTTTCTACAAATACCAAACTACTGTGTGCATAGGCCGTTATATAGCGTCATTATTTTTTTACATGAATATTCAAATCAGAAAGGTTTAAACATAACGCCCATATGCTTTAATCGTATCTATAACTATTGCAGTGGTTATTCTGAATATAATAACAAATCATAATTATAATGATTCATCAATGCTTAGCAGTATACAGTAAATCCCTCTAATACGTAAAATGATAAATCTTTAAAGCGGGTCGTAAATTAATGATGGACAAAAACAAAGTTCCATCAATTTATGTTATTCCCTTTGTCCAGCATTAAGCAACAACCTGCTTTTAAAGACTGCTTTGTTAATAAATTATGCGGTCGCTTTAGCCAGGCTCTACTGTAGTAAGTAAATACAGTAGAACATGTCTTAAACGGCCCAAACAGGTATAATTATGGGTCTGTGGTAGTTTAATGCAGGTCTAAGGCAATACTTTTGCCTGTATTTAGCAACAACCTGCTTTTTTATGTACAATAAATGAATGACCAGTTAAGATAGGTTCTATTGTAATTCATCAAAACAGCAGGTTCTCCCCCGATGTTTGATATCACGATTTACCATTTTCCTGATAAACAAGCCTTTTATCATAACTTTGTAAACAGATAAGACCCCGATAAAATGGGCCCTGTATAGAAGTAGTCTGATTAGGGACTTTTCTGCTTATTGGATTATATAGATTTGAATACTGTTTCTGCCTTGGACAAATATACTATGTTCATATGCCATTATAAAAATACTAACCAATATTCATGACGTCATTACTTCTTACATGAGTATTCATCAGATAAATGTTAACAATGATATTATCTACACATTTCTTGGAAACCTATTCCGGAAGTTACTTTCGTTCTGAATTAACCCATTTGCGCCCAGTGGATTCTTCCATGTTTATATATTGGATTCGTTAAAAAAATTTATCTAAGGGATACCTGGCCTAAATTTTCAATTTCGGTTTTTATATTGAAATTCCTATCAGCAAACATTGTAGACTGATCAGACGCCGAATTATGCGGCGTGTGATCAGAGTCTACACTGTTTGCCTATGTCCCATATATGGGATCGTGGACACAAGTGGGTTAAGCTTGTCAGGAATTAAGCATTTACTCCATACATACACAAGTACACGCCTTTGTAAGCAGAGAATACCTAAATCTGACATCTACTGCAGGAGATGTTGATCAGGGTATGCCATATTTCCTTATGGAATAAGATATATCAATATCCTATTCTAATTTGTCAGGACCAAAACATTTAACACAATAATCATTCACATTCAGTTAATATTAAGAACTTATTTCTTAAACGAATATTCGTCAAATTAAGATTGAATGGTCATTTAAGACAGTGTTATCTGTACCATCCCTTCACTTGTCGAACACCCATATATTGACCCGTATATGAATTGACCATTTCCCTGCAGAATATTCATGTATGGAGTGAACGAGTGAGTTGGGTATGGAATAATCACATCATTGGTATAAATTAGCTGAGTTTTTATGGGTGGCATATGCACACAGGATGTTTTGGTATTGGAAGAAACTGTAGTGTCAGATCTAAAAATTATTTCACAAACAGACAGAAACCCTCAGACATAGGTCTACTCTGCAAATGCTTGAAGTGATTATATGGAGGAAAGGGTTAAACACAATCTTTATTAGTTTAACCCTTTCTCTGATGACTATTTATGTAAGAAATAATACATGTATGAATCTTCATTCATAATACAATTATTACATAGGGTGGTTACTACCGATTACGTATGCACAATGGTGTAACATGAATTTGATTCAACTCGAAAATTCTGCTTTCAAATGTACACGCATTTGTTCAATCTGCCAATATACCTTCCTTTTAGTTCTTGCCAAAGGGATACTTCTTGCTGAATAAACAATAATATCCCCGATTGCAATTAAGCCCCATAACCGCGTCAAGGTAGGAGGTAAATATGGGGTGGCCAATTTTCCTTTTTCTAAAAAGAATACACAAACAGAAAATTTACAGAAAAAAGTGTTGCCCGCAGGAAAAAAGATAGAAAGAACCCATTAAATGAGTGACTTGTCAAAACGCTTGATCCTGTCTGAAACTACATGTACATGTCTAAATGCCAAAACGACTATCTACAGCTGAGAGATCAAGCAATATCCTTATGCATCTGTCCAATAAAGAAGTTTTAAATACAGTCAAATAAAAATGCAAGCGCCCTGTGAGCTTGCTAGATCAGTCAATTGCTTTTAATAAAGCTCTCTGAGCATTTGACGGTTCAGAAAAGTATCCCCTGACAGGGATGAAATTATGAAGTTTGCTATCTACTAATAGAGGACCCAGTTCCAGGACAGGCTGTAGTGGTTGAAATCACGGGATGCAGTTTGCTTCTTGCTCACAGACGGTTAAATCACGGCAGACTAAGGTGTTTATAGTTCAGTTTGCTACTCAAGTAACGTAAGTGAAGTAAAATGAGGCAAAACGTACACCAGCAATTTCGAAGTAATAGAAAATTGATTCCTAGTAGTCCCTAATGCCCTATATGAAATCCTAACACTGAGCAAGCAACCTCAAAAGTGCTGGTACACGACTGCCTAGAATACAGATAAGCTGTATTTATTTTATGGCAAAGATGCAGTTTCATTTGTACTGTAGACCCACCAAGACACCTGAAGAAAACTACCAAAGTACTAAACTATCAATACTACAAAACGATCTATGAAAGTCCGAACCAAAAATGTAACATCACTGACTTGTCTATGATGTCATATTGGACCGAAAAACGACCAAAGCACATATAAGGTGTTTGGTGGGATATAAATATATACATGTATATATAAAAACAACGTTAAACTTTAAACCAGAACAAAACTACTGCACTATAATAACTATAGACTGCTGAAATTAAAACCGCCTATAACCAAGAAGTAGACTGCATCGCAGGACATCAAACACTACAGCATGTCTGGAAATCGAACCCTCTGCCAGTAGATGTAAAAGACGGACGGCAGGCTGAAAAATACTCATTGAGCTTTAACCTTAGCCCAATCTAAAAGTGTATGCAAGTAGGACGATATTAGAAACAGACATTTTATGACATCGGCCCCACATCAGACCATAACACACACTGTACCCATAAAACATAAATCCCATTGACTGATCGGAATGAGAATAAAATAAATATGGACAGTTGCTTTCAATATCTCAAACCTTAGGGCAACACAATTAACGAAGTAGTTATAAACGTAAATTTACTAGAAGAAAAGGGAAATTTGGCCATTAGAATGAACGTATCGTGCATTTCTAAATATCTGGTGACAGTATAGACCCAGAACAAATTCCACACTGTTCTAAGTGAGGCATTTGGATTGGATCGCCACTGCCTGAACAAAACGTCACAGCATCCTAGAGTCCTTGCAGCTTTCTCGTCCCATTATTTTCCTTTTCGCCCCTTCGTCGCCAATGATATTCCGCTAAGTCGCGGTTGGTTCCTCCGTCGTCTTGTGGTTGCTGGCCTCTTCATTCGTCCTTGATGTTCCAATGCAGCTACCCTACTTCTTCGGACCCGCCCACTCGGCCCAATGGGAACCATCCGTGAAGATAGTCGTCGTGGAAGACTCTATAACGCCATGTAGCCAGTCATGGGTTGGGGACTTGACGTCATAGAGCTGAATAGTCTGCCTCGGTCCACCGTCGCCTCGTCATCTGGTCCCTCTGGTGGCATCTTGGTCCTCATCTTGGTGGCATCTTGGTCCTCATCTTGGTCCTTCCTGGTGTCATCGTGGTCCTGTCATCTTGGGCTTCATCTGTTCTACAAAAAACTAAATACAAAAGAAGGTTAAGGCTGAAAAGAATTTATGGATTAGAACATATATAACAACACTAACAACAATACATATGCAAGAACACTCAAAATACAATTGCAAAACAAAACTAGCTATACAAATACTAATAACAACCATACATGTAATTAGAAAAAAACCGAGTTGACCGATCAACTTCTAAACGCGCGCGATGTGGTACGACAAACAAAAAATAAACATATCAAACACTCTAAACCCATATATATCAGTAAAACTAAACATATCAAACAATCTTAATCTATAAACAGCTGAAAATGATTGGGATTAGAACAAATATAACAACAACAACAATACATATACATGAGCACTCAAAATACAATACAAACAACGTTAACAATATTAATATTAAAACAAACTAGCAATACAAAAACTAATACATGTAACAACCATAATGAGAAAAAAACCGAGCTGACCGATCAGCTTTTAAACGCGCGCGATTCGGTATCACATACAAAAACTAAACATATCAAACAATCTTAATCTATCAACCAATAAACTATGAACAAACCTAATTAACCTGAACCCTTTGTGCACACTTCAAACCTAAACCCCGATTCCTCTTATGTTCCATCCTTCAGCGCAGCTCCCGGTGTTGGTCGTTGTCATCTAGGTCCCTCCTGGTGCTTGGTCCCTCCTGGTGTCATCTCGGTCCCTCTAGGTGTCATCTTGGTTTCATCTTTTGTCGTTGTAGCTCCCGGTGTTGGTCCTTGTCGTAGTTCCTCTTCGTCACCCGCCATGGCGACCCATAAGGGTCCCATATAACACTACCCCGCCGTAGATGCTAAATTTAAATAAAAACATACATATCTCTATAGCAGTGTATATTGGGCGACATCCAAAGAAATAACTTCAGTGAAGCGACATAGTTCGTCTGGCTAATTTATGCCAAGTGTTTAGATACAGATCACAGGCATCCAACAAGGGTTTTCTTTCCCCTTTGTTGGATCGGTGTTAGGTTTGAATGAACCGTTTCTCCATAAATACTCGGTGTGGTGTGCTGTGGTCTAGTGTGGTGTGCGGTGATCTAGTGATAACGCGCTTGACTATCAGTCCGGAGGTCCGGGGTTTAAATCCCGGCACCTCCCGGAAATTTCAGAGACGCTTTTCCGTGTCTCCCACCCGCACATCCTCTCCACCCAGGGGTTAAAATGGGTACCTGTGAGGTCACTCGCCGGTTCTGCGACTGCATGATTACGCCATATTTTAGCAGTGCTCAATATTGTAGGCCAGTGACTCAATGACCAGGGGAGTACATGTACAGTGGGCTGAGCGGTCATTCGGACTGAAAGTAGACTATAACTAGGTACTTTACTTTTTGATTGGGTCAACGTAGTTGTCCCAATCTTTAGCTATCCCTGGATTTAGATTGAAGGTTGTAGCCATTTTAGAAAGCAAATGAACAGACATTTCAAACTCCATTAACAAACGGAGCAGACCCTAATCAGACGGCTCCACTAGGAGCCGACTGATCTGGGTCTACTTTGCTTGCAGATGCGTGAAAACGCGTTTATATGAGGGAAAATGTTAACGGAACAGTTTGAGTGCTAAACGGTTCGTTTCAGGTCAGCAGATCCCATGTGTATATACAGTAAACCCCCTCTAAACCGGACGTTAAACTTTGTATAAATATGTCTTGGTGGCAGCTTTATGCAGGATGAAAGCAATGCTAAAAAGCTCCTGTTGGACCTTTCTGCATGACTTTCGCACTGCATTAAGCAGCCACCTGCTTAAAAGTATCTAAATGCTGTTTTACTAGAATTCCGGTTTAGATGGGTTTTACTGTACTTCGCAAAGTAAGTTCGATACCGCTAACTGTGTATTAATAGTTCGATACCAATTCATGTGTATATTTATCTGCAAAGTTGTACATCCATCACATTGAAGCTGTGTATTTCAACGACTATGTTATCATGTTCTAACCATTTCCTTCATGAGCATGCATATAAGAAGTAATGGCACTATGGATATGAATTGGAAGAATTTATATACATGTATAGTGGCATACAAACGCAGGACAATTTGGTCATGATAGAAACTGTAGCATGTGAGATCTATATAATTACATAAGTAAACGGAACAGACACTGGTCAGACGGTTCCTAGAGCTTGACTTGTACAATGTATCGTCTACCTTTGACTTGGTCTATAATTTTTACTCGTTTATACACACGTAAATTGTAAAAGTTCCACCCTAGTTACATAAAGCATGGGTAAACCGAATAACAGAGGACGTATTTACCATTTACTTAAATAATACGCGTGTTTACGTATATTCAGAATAGACCCAATTCAGATAGCTCCAGTAGAAGCTGTCTGATCAGGGTCTGTTCTGGTTGTTAATGGAATATGGATTAGAAGAATGGTTATACCTGTAACGGCATACAATCGCAGGAAATTTTGGTCATGACAGAAACTGTAGTAATTTCATAAGCAAATAGAGCAGGTCCTGATCAGACAGCTCCTACAGGGACCGTCTGATCCGTGTATACTCTGTTTTGCAAATATGCCAAATGCATCTCATGATGTAAAGGTTTAACACGAATCATCTAACATCTAAAGCGTATTCAAATCTCTTGAATATTCATGTAAGAAGTAATGACATCAAGAATATTAATTAGATACATTTGTAACCGGGTGTTCTTATACAGAAACATACCCGCTCAGACTCGGGATCGAACCCGAGTCGCCAGGTTCTTAGTCATGCACTCTACCATGTCGCCATAAAAGTGTTGCCCGCAGGAAAAAGATATAAAGAGATGAAATTATGAAGTTTGCTATCTACTAATAAAGGACTCAGTTCCAGGACAGACTGTAGTGGTTGAAATCACGGGATGCAGTTTGCTTCTTGCTCACAGACGGTTAAATCACGACAGACTAAGGTGTTTATAGTTCAGTTTGCTACTCAAGTAACGTAAGTGAAGTAAAATGAGGCAAAACGTACACCAGCAATTTCGAAGTAATAGAAAATTGATTCCTAGTAGTCCCTAATGCCCTATATGGAATCCTAACACTGAGCAAGCAACCTCAAAAGTGCTGGTACACGACTGCCTAGAATACAGATAAGCTGTATTTATTTTATGTCAAAGATGCAGTTTCATTTGTACTGTAGACCCACCAAGACACCTGAAGAAAACTACCAAAGTACTAAACTATCAATACTACAAAACGATCTATGAAAGTCCGAACCAAAAATGTAACATCACTGACTTGTCTATGATGTCACATTGGACCGAAAAACGACCAAAGCACATATAAGGTGCTTGGTGGGATATAAATATATACATGTATATATAAAAACAACGTTAAACTTTAAACCAGAACAAACTACTGCACTATAATAACTATAGACTGCTGAAATTAAAACCGCCTATAACCAAGAAGTAGACTGCATCGCAGGACATTAAACACTACAGCATGTCTGGAAATCGAACCCTCTGCCAGTAGATGTAAAAGACGGACGGCAGGCTGAAAAATACTCATTGAGCTTTAACCTTAGCCCAATCTAAAAGTGTATGCAAGTAGGACGATATTAGAAACAGACATTTTATGACATCGGCCCCACATCAGACCATAACTCACACTGTACCCATAAAACATAAATCCCATTGACTGATCGGAATGAGAATAAAATAAATATGGACAGTTGCTTACAATATCTCAAACCTTAGGGCAACACAATTAACGAAGTAGTTATAAACGTAAATTTACTAGAAGAAAAAGGAAATTTGGCCATTAGAATGAACGTATCGTTCATTTCTAAATATCTGGTGACAGTATAGACCCAGAACAAATTCCCCACTGTTCTAAGTGAGGCATTTGGATTGGATCGCCACTGCCTGAACAAAACGTCACAGCATCCTAGAGTCCTTGCAGCTTTCTCGTCCCATTATCTTCCTTTTCGCCCCTTCGTCGCCAATGATATTCCGCTAAGTCGCGGTTGGTTCCTCCATCGTCTTGTGGTTGCTGGCCTCTTCATTCGTCCTTGATGTTCCAATGCAGCTACCCTACTTCTTCGGACCCGCCCACTCGGCCCAATGGGAACCATCCGTGAAGATAGTCGTCGTGGAAGACTCTATAACGCCATGCAGCCAGTCATGGGTTGGGGACTTGACGTCATAGAGCTGAATAGTCTGCCTCGGTCCACCGTCGCCTCGTCATCTGGTCCCTCTGGTGGCATCTTGGTCCTCATCTTGGTGGCATCTTGGTCCTCATCTTGGTCCTTCCTGGTGTCATCGTGGTCCTGTCATCTTGGGCTTCATCTGTTCTACAAAAAACTAAATACAAAGGAAGGTTAAGGCTGAAAAGAATTTATGGATTAGAACATATATAACAACACTAACAACAATACATATGCAAGAACACTCAAAATACAATTGCAAAACAAAACTAGCTATACAAATACTAATAACAACCATACATGTAATTAGAAAAAAACCGAGTTGACCGATCAACTTCTAAACGCGCGCGATGTGGTACGACAAACAAAAAATAAACATATCAAACACTCTAAACCCATATATATATATCAGTAAAACTAAACATATCAATCAATCTTAATCTATAAACAGCTGAAAATGATTGGGATTAGAACAAATATAACAACAACAACAATACATATACATGAGCACTCAAAATACAATACAAACAACGTTAACAATATTAATATCAAAACAAACTAGCAATACAAAAACTAATACATGTAACAACCATAATGAGAAAAAAACCGAGCTGACCGATCAGCTTTTAAACGCGCGCGATTCGGTATCACATACAAAAACTAAACATATCAAACAATCTTAATCTATCAACCAATAAACTATGAACAAACCTAATTAACCTGAACCCTTTGTGCACACTTCAAACCTAAACCCCGATTCCTCTTATGTTCCATCCTTCAGCGCAGCTCCCGGTGTTGGTCGTTGTCATCGTGGTCCCTCCTGGTGCTTGGTCCCTCCTGGTGTCATCTCGGTCCCTCTAGGTGTCATCTTGGTTTCATCTTTTGTCGTTGCAGCTCCCGGTGTTGGTCCTTGTCGTAGTTCCTCTTCGTCACCCGCCATGGCGACCCATAAGGGTCCCATATAACACTACCCCGCCGTAGATGCTAAATTTAAATAAAAACATACATATCTCTATAGCAGTGTATATTGGGCGACATCCAAAGAAATAAATTCAGTGAAGCGACATAGTTCGTCTGGCTAATTTATGCCAAGTGTTTAGATACAGATCACAGGCATCCAACAAGGGTTTTCTTTCCCCTTTGTTGGATCGGTGTTAGGTTTGAATGAACCGTTTCTCCATAAATACTCGGTGTGGTGTGCTGTGGTCTAGTGTGGTGTGCGGTGATCTAGTGATAACGCGCTTGACTATCAGTCCGGAGGTCCGGGGTTTAAATCCCGGCACCTCCCGGAAATTTCAGAGACGCTTTTCCGTGTCTCCCACCCGCACATCCTCTCCACCCAGGGGTTAAAATGGGTACCTGTGAGGTCACTCGCCGGTTCTGCAACTGCATGATTACGCCATATTTTAGCAGTGCTCAATATTGTAGGCCAGTGACTCAATGACCAGGGGAGTACATGTACAGTGGGCTGAGCGGTCATTCGGACTGAAAGTAGACTATAACTAGGTACTTTACTTTTTGATTGGGTCAACGTAGTTGTCCCAATCTATAGCTATCCCTGGATTTAGATTGAAGGTTGTAGCCATTTTAGAAAGCAAATGAACAGACATTTCAAACTCCATTAACAAACGGAGCAGACCCTAATCAGACGGCTCCTCTAGGAGCCGACTGATGCTTGCAGATGCGTGAAAACGCGTTTATATGAGGGAAAAGGTTAACGGAACAGTTTGAGTGCTAAACGGTTCGTTTCAGGTCAGCAGATCCCATGTGTATATACAGTAAACCCCCTCTAAACCGGACGTTAAACTTTGTATAAATATGTCTTGGTGGCAGTTTTATGCAGGATGAAAGCAATGCAAAAAAGCTCCTGTTGGACCTTTCTGCATGACTTTCGCACTGCATTAAGCAGCCACAGGCTTAAAAGTATCTAAATGCTGTTTTACTAGAATTCCGGTTTAGATGGGTTTTACTGTACTTCGCAAAGTAAGTTCGATACCGCTACCTGTGTATTAATAGTTCGATACCAATTCATGTGTATATTTATCTGCAAAGTTGTACATCCATCACATTGAAGCTGTGTATTTCAACGACTATGTTATCATGTTCTAACCATTTCCTTCATGAGCATGCATATAAGAAGTAATGGCACTATGGATATGAATTGGAAGAATTTATATACATGTACAGTGGCATACAAACGCAGGACAATTTGGTCATGATAGAAACTGTAGCATGTGAGATCTATATAATTCCATAAGTAAACGGAACAGACACTGGTCAGACGGTTCCTAGAGCTTGACTTGTACAATGTATCGTCTACCTTTGACTAGGTCTATAATTTTTACTCGTTTATACACACGTAAATTGTAAAAGTTCCACCCTAGTTACATAAATCATGGGTAAACCGAATAACAGAGGACGTATTTACCATTTACTTAAATAATACGCGTGTTTACGTATATTCAGAATAGACCCAATTCAGATAGCTCCAGTAGAAGCTGTCTGATCAGGGTCTGTTCTGGTTGTTAATGGAATATGGATTAGAAGAATGGTTATACCTGTAACGGCATACAATCGCAGGAAATTTTGGTCATGACAGAAACTGTAGTAATTTCATAAGCAAATAGAGCAGGTCCTGATCAGACAGCTCCTACAGGGACCGTCTGATCCGTGTATACTCTGTTTTGCAAATATGCCAAATGCATCTCATGATGTAAAGGTTTAACACGAATCATCTAACATCTAAAGCGTATTCAAATCTCTTGAATATTCATGTAAGAAGTAATGACATCAAGAATATTAATTAGATACATTTGTAACCGGGTGTTCTTATACAGAAACATACCCGCTCAGACTCGGGATCGAACCCGAGTCGCCAGGTTCTTAGTCATGCACTCTACCATGTCGCCATAAAAGTGTTGCCCGCAGGAAAAAGATATAAAGAGATGAAATTATGAAGTTTGCTATCTACTAATAAAGGACTCAGTTCCAGGACAGACTGTAGTGGTTGAAATCACGGGATGCAGTTTGCTTCTTGCTCACAGACGGTTAAATCACGACAGACTAAGGTGTTTATAGTTCAGTTTGCTACTCAAGTAACGTAAGTGAAGTAAAATGAGGCAAAACGTACACCAGCAATTTCGAAGTAATAGAAAATTGATTCCTAGTAGTCCCTAATGCCCTATATGGAATCCTAACACTGAGCAAGCAACCTCAAAAGTGCTGGTACACGACTGCCTAGAATACAGATAAGCTGTATTTATTTTATGTCAAAGATGCAGTTTCATTTGTACTGTAGACCCACCAAGACACCTGAAGAAAACTACCAAAGTACTAAACTATCAATACTACAAAACGATCTATGAAAGTCCGAACCAAAAATGTAACATCACTGACTTGTCTATGATGTCACATTGGACCGAAAAACGACCAAAGCACATATAAGGTGCTTGGTGGGATATAAATATATACATGTATATATAAAAACAACGTTAAACTTTAAACCAGAACAAAACTACTGCACTATAATAACTATAGACTGCTGAAATTAAAACCGCCTATAACCAAGAAGTAGACTGCATCGCAGGACATCAAACACTATAGCATGTCTGGAAATCGAACCCTCTGCCAGTAGATGTAAACGACGGACGGCAGGCTGAAAAATACTCATTGAGCTTTAACCTTAGCCCAATCTAAAAGTGTATGCAAGTAGGACGATATTAGAAACAGACATTTTATGATATCGGCCCCACATCAGACCATAACACACACTGTACCCATAAAACATAAATCCCATTGACTGATCGGAATGAGAATAAAATAAATATGGACAGTTGCTTACAATATCTCAAACCTTAGGGCAACACAATTAACGAAGTAGTTATAAACGTAAATTTACTAGAAGAAAAAGGAAATTTGGCCATTAGAATGAACGTATCGTTCATTTCTAAATATCTGGTGACAGTATAGACCCAGAACAAATTCCCCACTGTTCTAAGTGAGGCATTTGGATTGGATCGCCACTGCCTGAACAAAACGTCACAGCATCCTAGAGTCCTTGCAGCTTTCTCGTCCCATTATCTTCCTTTTCGCCCCTTCGTCGCCAATGTTATTCCGCTAAGTCGCGGTTGGTTCCTCCGTCGTCTTGTGGTTGCTGGCCTCTTCATTCGTCCTTGATGTTCCAATGCAGCTACCCTACTTCTTCGGACCCGCCCACTCGGCCCAATGGGAACCATCCGTGAAGATAGTCGTCGTGGAAGACTCTATAACGCCATGCAGCCAGTCAGGGGTTGGGGACTTGACGTCATAGAGCTGAATAGTCTGCCTCGGTCCACCGTCGCCTCGTCATCTGGTCCCTCTGGTGGCATCTTGGTCCTCATCTTGGTGGCATCTTGGTCCTCATCTTGGTCCTTCCTGGTGTCATCGTGGTCCTGTCATCTTGGGCTTCATCTGTTCTACAAAAAACTAAATACAAAAGAAGGTTAAGGCTGAAAAGAATTTATGAATTAGAACATATATAACAACACTAACAACAATACATATGCAAGAACACTCAAAATACAATTGCAAAACAAAACTAGCTATACAAATACTAATAACAACCATACATGTAATTAGAAAAAAACCGAGTTGACCGATCAACTTCTAAACGCGCGCGATGTGGTACGACAAACAAAAAATAAACATATCAAACACTCTAAACCCATATATATATCAGTAAAACTAAACATATCAAACAATCTTAATCTATAAACAGCTGAAAATGATTGGGATTAGAACAAATATAACAACAACAACAATACATATACATGAACACTCAAAATACAATACAAACAACGTTAACAATATTAATATCAAAACAAACTAGCAATACAAAAACTAATACATGTAACAACCATAATGAGAAAAAACCGAGCTGACCGATCAGCTTTTAAACGCGCGCGATTCGGTATCACATTCAAAAACTAAACATATCAAACAATCTTAATCTATCAACAGCTGAAAATGATTGGGGTTAGAACAAATATAACAACATCAACATTATAACAAATACAAGAATACTCAAAATACAATGAAAACAACGATAACAATATTAATAATATCACAACAAAACTAAACTAGCAATACAAATATTAACAATCACGACGAGAAAAAAAAACGATTTGACCGACCAGCTTCTAAACGCGCACGATTCGGTATCACATACAAAAACTAAACATATCAAACAATCTTAATCTATCAACCAATAAACTATGAACAAACCTAATTAACCTGAACCCTTTGTGCACACTTCAAACCTAAACCCTGATTCCTCTTATGTTCCATCCTTCAGCGCAGCTCCCGGTGTTGGTCGTTGTCATCGTGGTCCCTCCTGGTGCTTGGTCCCTCCTGGTGTCATCTCGGTCCCTTTGGGTGTCATCTTGGTTTCATATGTTGTCGTTGCAGCTCCTGGTGTTGGTCCTTGTCGTAGTTCCTCTTCGTCACCCGCCATGGCGACCCATAAGGGTCCCATATAACACTACCCCGCCGTAGATGCTAAATTTAAATAAAAACATACATATCTCTATAGCAGTGTATATTGGGCGACATCCAAAGAAATAAATTCAGTGAAGCGACATAGTTCGTCTGGCTAATTTATGCCAAGTGTTTAGATACAGATCACAGGCATCCAACAAGGGTTTTCTTTCCCCTTTGTTGGATCGGTGTTAGGTTTGAATGAACCGTTTCTCCATAAATACTCGGTGTGGTGTGCTGTGGTCTAGTGTGGTGTGCGGTGATCTAGTGATAACGAGCTTGACTATCAGTCCGGAGGTCCGGGGTTTAAATCCCGGCACCTCCCGGAAATTTCAGAGACGCTTTTCCGTGTCTCCCACCCGCACCTCCTCTCCACCCAGGGGTTAAAATGGGTACCTGTGAGGTCACTCGCCGGTTCTGCGACTGCATGATTACGCCATATGTTAGCAGTGCTCAATATTGTAGGCCAGTGACTCAATGACCAGGGGAGTACATATACAGTGGGCTGAGCGGTCATTCGGACTTAAAGTAGACTATAACTAGGTATTTTACTTTTTACTCCTTGCTACGCCTCTGTAATAGTCACTTCTTGAAACAATTGTTTCAATACTACACACTTCTAACAGTTTCCTTTATCTAATAAATGCTAATTTTCGGTAGATTCATTCAAGGAGGTTGGATCTAAAAATAGCCTATGGAGGAATGGGCTAACCGTACAGCTGGAATCCAACCCAGCGTTATGTAACATAAATCACAAAATCTGGATCTTAAAATTTGCGAACAATTGTTTAAAACTGTAACGGTTAGGCTACTGTTAACACTTTCGTTGTTCTATATTTATTCCAAATTGTAATACCTACCGATTATTCATGGACAAAATAGTTAAAATAAAATATGGAAGATTGAAGGTTTTAGCCATTTTAGAAAGCAAATGAACAGACATTTCAAACTCCATTAACAAACGGAGCAGACGCTGATCAGACGGCTCCTCTAGGAGCCGTCTGATCTGGGTCTACTTTGCTTGCAGGTGCGTGAAAACGTGTTTATATGAGGGAAAAGGTTAACGGAACAGTTTGAGTGCTAAACGGTTCGTTTCAGGTCAGATCCCATGTGTATATACAGTAAACCCCCTCTAAACCGGACGTTAAACTTTGTATAAATATGTCTTGGTGGCAGCTTTATGCAGGGTGTAAGCAATGCAAAAAAAGCTCCTGTTGGAGCTTTCTGCATGACTTTCACACTGCATTAAGCAGTCACCTGCTTAAAAGTATCTAAATGCTGTTTTGCTAGAATTCCGGTTTAGATGGATTTTACTGTACTTCGCAAAGTAAGTTCGATACCGCTACCTGTGTATTAATAGTTCGATGCCAATTCATGTGTATATTTATCTGCAAAGTTGTACATCCATCACATTGAAGCTGTGTATTTCAACGACTATGTTATCATATTCTAACCATTTCCTTCATGAGCATGCATATAAGAAGTAATGGCACTATGGATATGAATTGGAAGAATTTATATACATGTATAGTGGCATACAAACGCAGGACAATTTGGTCATGATAGAAACTGTAGCATGTGAGATCTATATAATTCCATAAGTAAACGGAACAGACACTGGTCAGACGGTTCCTAGTGCTTGACTTGTACAATGTATCGTCTACCTTTGACTAGGTCTATAATTTTTACTCGTTTATACACACGTAAATTGTAAAAGTTCCACCCTAGTTACATAAATCATGGGTAAACCGAATAACAGAGGACGTATTTACCATTTACTTAAATAATACGCGTGTTTACGTATATTCAGAATAGACCCAATTCAGATAGCTCCAGTAGAAGCTGTCTGATCAGGGTCTGTTCTGGTTGTTAATGGAATATGGATTAGAAGAATGGTTATACTTGTAACGGCATACATTCGCAGGAAATTTTGGTCATGACAGAAACTGTAGTAATTTCATAAGCAAACAGAGCAGGTCCCTGATCAGACAGCTCCTACAGGGACCGTCTGATCCGTGTATACTCTGTTTTGCAAATATGCCAAATGCATCTCTATGATGTAAAGGTTTAACACGAATCATCTAACATCTAAAGCGTATTCAAATCTCTTGAATATTCATGTAAGAAGTAATGACATCAAGAATATTAATTAGATACATTTGTAACCGAGTGTTCTTATACAGAAACATACCCGCTCAGACTCGGGATCGAACCTCTTAGTCATGCACTCTACCATGTAGCCATAAAAGAGTGCGTGTACAGCAAGGCCGTACACGTGATGACAAACCTACACACTGTGGCACATTTTTATACTAGCACGTGCACACAGAAAGTTTTGGCAATGGCAGAAACTGTAGAATCAGATCTATATTACATAATCAAACAGAGCAGATCCTGATATTTAGCTCCTACAGGAGCCATCTGGTCACGGTCTACTCTGTTTACAAAGGCGTTAAAGGTGTAACTAATGGGTTGAAGCCATAATACTCAATTTGGACACATGCAAACAAATTATGAATCTGAAGTGATTGACACGAAGCTTTAGCATACTGTGGGTAAGTTCATTAACCCTTTACTCCACATTCATGTAAGAAATAATGACATATTGATTAGATAAATTTTAATTATGTCGTATGAACACTTGGTATGTGATTCTATAGCCATATAGAGCAGGCACAGATCAGACGTCTCCTACAAGACTATATGATCTGGATCTACTCTGCATGTGCGTTCGCATCGTACATATGGAGTAAAGGACTTAGCTTTCATAACACTGCAAACCCCATTGGGAACTTTAATAACTTACCGATCCACGACTAGAGACGGACTTTGCCGAGGTTCATTAAGTGGTCGCATTAGAGGGGTTCTATTGTATGATACAGTAAAGCTCCTCTAAAGCGACCACCAAAAGGCGATAGACATTAATATCCACGAGGGAAAGGGTCTACTCGGTTAGCAAAGACATAAAAACGTATATATGGAGTCTTTACTTAATAGTGCATAACCAATAAAATATCTATCGATTTAGCAGCACATTTAGTGTTGTGCTGTATTGAAACCATTGTGATAGATAGAGCATTTGCTCCTATGGTGCAAATGCTCTATTTATCACAATGGTTTCTAAATGCGACTTTTGCAGAGACGCCAAAATGCGTCACTAAGGGGTAATGTCTTCACTGGATGAAGATTAACCCTTTACCTCAAAGAGACGAACATTTGGCACCTTCATACACAGGGTAGACACTCCAGCAGGAGCCGCCTGCTCGTGTTAGCTCTGATTGCTTATCCAGTAATATAGTTAGTAATATAGTAACATATTTTATTTCAATATATATTGAAAGGGGTTGGTCCACAAGTTCGTCCACCATTAGTTACGGCCCTTCCCCTACAATTTTAACATTGCAATTGAATATTTAACAATATGGCTATATACACACAAAAAAAGACAGGAGGAAAAAGTAGGAGAAGCAGAAGTAGAAGATGATGATTAGAGAAGAAAGAGAATATGTCTAAATGTTGACAACATATCAAGAAGAAAAGACAAAGGATATGTATGAAGGTCTAATAGTACTAGGTACTGTAAACTGAAGTTTGGCAGTTTAGTGGTCAGGCTAAAGTGACTGCTGTTGTAAGGTGTAGCTTTCTGTGATGCTTCAGATCTAGTAATTACGACACTCCGACATTAAGAATCCTTAAACTGTAGCAATTAAAACACCAGTAAAAATAAATAGCAGAAAAGAGTTTGGATCTGACTCAAAACTTGTTGTTACTGCTCATTCAACTTTTGTGTAACACTTAGAAATTTATCAACACTGCCCTGATGATTGCCAACAGCAATAATTGAGTCAGGAAAAATAAACTGTCCCTAACATTTTGATGCTTATTCGAATCTCTTAGTATTCCTTATATAAATTATCTTTAACAGAGACAGAATTCTTTCCGAATAATATAGTTTTTACTGTTTTTAAAACAATGATGTGATGACAATATCCTGGAATATCCTAATTAATATTCATGCTGTCAATTTATTACTTGAATAGTCATGGGTTAATAAATATTCAAGGAGTAAAGAACCAAATAAATCAAAAGAGCCAAAACCTAAAAAACTGCCAACTCCACTATGGAACAAACTCCTAAACACAGTTAGTTGTCAAGCAATGTGAAAAGAAACAGGTAACAAACGATAATACTCACTGACCTGTGTACTCTAGCCAAACTCCTCAATTTCACAAACACAGAAACACTTGCAGCAGTCATGTACGAAGTCTAGTGAACGAATGATATTGTCGTAGTTCTTTTGTATCCACACCTGTGATATTTTTGCTGGAAAGCGTGCAAATACGAGTTGAATACTTAATAGCCAACAACTCGCGATATTTTCGATTCAGCCATTGATTGAAGTTCAATTGGACATGTATAAATCTAATCTCAGAAAATTGCTCCCCATAAAATAGATCTCAAATAAGATGATCACTGAAACGTTTGTATCCAGATCATAATTGTACTTCAAATTCAGTTTTTTAAACATTGATTTTAACAAATTCATCTACTTGAATATGAAGATTGGTACTACTATTTGAAAAGGTAGTTTGATCATGATAAATCAGGTGTTTGATTAGGATCAAAACCGTTTTTACTCTGGATCAAAACCGCTTTATACTCTATTTGAGTCTAACTCCTGTCTAACATTATTACACAAAGCATGCGTGTTTCAATCCTTGTACGCTGGCAAAGAAATGTGAAGAGTGTTTGGATCCAGGCAGGGTCATCAGGATCCAAGACATGTTAACTGAATAGAAGAAAAGTTAACCTTGAGAATTGTAGCAGACGCTAATTGTCAGACAACACAATTAATTATTGTAAGAGAGTTAATAGTTATATTTGGACATTTCAAGAAACCGTTGTTCATTTTTCAGCTTGCAAATAATACATGTGCTATTTACTACTTTATATCGAGGAAAATGAAAGCGCATTATCTGAATCAAATATTCTCTGTCTGTCTGTCTCTATCTGTCCCCTCTCTCTGTCCCCTCTGTCTGTCTGTCTGTCTGTCTGTCTGTCTCTGTCTGTCTGTCTGTCTATGGAGCGGTATTTGGGTCAAAATTATAGTTATGATTTTACCAAGAGAATACTGTTATCTACGTGCTAGTTGTTAATTTAGATACTCATTTCGATGTTGTTTAATACAATTTATCTATTTAAACTTCTATTTTAATTGTCTTTTCCGTTTTTCAAAAATCTTATATTTCATTCGCAATCTCAGAAGCTAGCCGCCTTATTCTACATGCCTCATTCTACATTCTTCATTCTATATTCTTCATTCTTCATTCTATATTCTTCATTCTATATTCTTATCGCTAAACGGTAAATGTTTCAACTCAAATTATTACGAAACTAACTCACCAAATACTAGCTCTAGCTACACTACGCGATGACAACTATTGAATATTCATATAGGAAATAATGACGTCATGAAGATCAATTAGAATAGTGTTTAAAATGGCTGATGTGAACACATGGACTTTTAGCCATGGCAGAAACTGTAGAATCAGATCTAACCATTTCATAAGCAAACAGAGCACACCCCGATCAGACATTTTATATTCTTTCTTCACTATATGCACTCGGGGTGTCAATCAGCTTGAATACTGATGCCGCACTGAACCACCCGGTGTCTGATCTAGATCCAAACTGCATGCAAAATCAATCTTGGATTCACTCATAGATCTAGTATGGTAAAGGTTGACACTTTCCCCCATCTATTCATGTAAAAATCATGAATGTTAGAATATGAATTAGAATCTAGATCTAGATCTAGATCCTTGATGTATTTTATCATGGCATCACGAACAAGTGGTAGAAACATTAGAATCAGATCTACATTGTTTCATAATCAAACAGAGTAGACCCAGGTCAAACGGCTTCTATAGGAGCCGTCTGATATGGGTCTGCTCTGTTTGCAGGATCGAGTCAAAAGTCGGTCATGAATATGAGGGAAAGGGTTACAGATACCATTCGTTATCACCAATTCATTCATACAAAAAGCATAGATTCTATATAAACAAACCAAATGTTAGCGTGTTTTCTTTCTCGAAACGCCGAAATGTTATTTGCTAAAATACTGGGTTTGACACCTCTGTTTATATGTAGAGTAAAAGACCCTTATTTCGACACCTTAAGACACATATTCTTCGTAACGATAAGAGTTTGTTGTACTTCGACATGGCAACAAAGAAAGACGTACATTTACCACCGTTTTTGAATTACTATTGCTTATGAACGTGTATGAGTTTGCAGTGCAATACGTTACTAACTTGATCTGCTTTGGGTTTTTTTATTTCGACAGGGGGGACTTATGACGCGCTTATATGACTTATGACGTAAAGATGACGCGCAGTAATGCCAACACAGTTTTCTTTTAGTTTTATTGTCAGATATACCACGAAGTAAATACTCTGTATACAAAATGACGTCATACAACATAACCCTCGCCACTCATGAAAATATACCGTCTGGTGTTCACTCGATGAAATAAATTTCGATCTTCCACCGAAAATTACAAATATCCTCTATATATTCTTTACCTTACAATGACTTTCAATGATAAACAATGATTTTCTACAATTTCTAAATACCTTTAATGTTGTCATCAAGTAGAGCTAGTATTTTGTGAGTTAGTTTCGTAATAATTTGAGTTGAAACATTTAGCGATAAGAATTCAGAATTTAGAATGAGGCATGTAGAATAAGGCGGTAAGCTTCTGAGATCAAGTAGAGCTAGTATTTGGTGGGTTGAGAACAAGTAGGGCTAGTATTGGGTGAGTTAGTTTCGTAATAATTTGAGTTGAGACATTTAGCGTTTAGCGATAAGAATTAAGAATATAGAATGAAGAATATAGAATGAGGCCTTGAAATGTCACCCCCTAAAATGTGCAGCTTCATGAGATACACATGCATACCAAATATTAAGACTTTATCTCTATTGGTTCAAAAGTTAGGGCCAATTTGAAGTTGGTGACCTTTGACCCTGAAGAATGACCTTGACATTTCACCCCTCACGCTGTGCAGCTTCATGAGATACACAATCATGCCACATATCAAGTCTCTATCTGTACTGGTTCAAAAGTTATGACCAATTTTAAAGTCGGTGATTTGACCCATGTGTTTGACCTCTGACCTTTAAAGATGACCTTGACCTTGACATGTCACCCCTCAAAATGTGCGGCTTAATGAGATACATATGCGTGCCAAATATCAAGTCACTAGCTGTACTGGCTCAAAAGTTATGACCAATGTTAAAGTTACAGACAAAGAAACAGACAATTTGACCTTTGACCCTGACGTATGACCTTGACCTTGACATTTCACCCTCAAAATGTGCAGGTTCATTAGATACACACGCATGCCAAATATCAAGTCTCTATCTCTACTGGTCAAAAAGTTATGGCCAATGTTAAAGTCGGTGATTTGACCCATATATTTGACCTCTGACCTTGAAGGATGACCTTGACCTTGACATGTCACCCCTCAAAATGTGCGGCTTCATGAGATACATATGCATGCCAAATATCTAGTCTCTATCTGTACTGACTCAAAAGTTATGACCAATGTTATAGTTGCGTTAAAGTTACAGACAAAGAAACAGACAATTTGACCTTTGACCCTTCAAAATGTGCAGCTTCATGAGATACACAAGTATGCCAAATATCAAGTCTCTACCTCTACTGGTCCAAAAGTTATGGCCAATGTTAAAGTCGGTGATTTGACCCATATATTTGACCTATGACCTTGGAGGATGACCTTGACCTTGACATGTCATCCCTCAAAATGTGCGGCTTCATGAGATACATATGCATACCAAATATAAAGTCTCTATCTGTACTGGCTCAAAAGTTATGACCAATGTTAAAGTTGCTGACAAACAAACAGACAAAGAGACAAACAGACAGACAGACAGACAGACAGGGCAAAAACAATATGCCCCCCCGATCTTATCTGGGGGGTATAAAAATGTTTTGGCAATTTTAGGGGGCACACGCCGGCTCCGCCCCCTCTAAATCCGCTCCTGTGTTTGAGTATTATTCAATGGCAGTGACTCGGTACTTGCGGAGTTCCTTTGTACGGAAGGTCCCCGGCCGCGACAGACCAAAAGTCGTTAAAAGTTGGTACTAGTAGCTTCCTTGTCAACGCTCGACGTTAAAGGTGTAGTTCTAGGACTGGTCGGCCCGGTGTCAGGATAATGTGACTGGGTGGGGTACCCTTGCCATGTACCTGCGGCAGGGTATTCCAGTGAGGCAGCACTATAACTTGTCTCATGCGGGTGCCGTCTGCAAATAACTGAAATACTGTTGGTCGGACGTAAAACCCAACTCACTCACTCACACTCCTTTGTGTTCAACATCCTTTTGGCGCTACGTGACAGCAATGAGAAAAGAGATCATAACAGACTCCGTTTTATTGAGTATATTCATGGGCAGTTTTTGAAAGTGCAACCCTACTTTAGCCCCACTAGTACCGCCCTAATCTCATTCATTTTTATAACTAAAAGCTTTGAATACATAACAATACTGCAAAAGACTTTTACGGCCGCCACACTGACATTTAACAACTGCTGTTGTGAAGTACACAGATTCTGAAAGTAGGAGACCCTTCGAAACCAAAAGCAGTAATGCAAAAAGAGAAATGTGTAGACTCGGTCGTATTGTGTCTGTTTAAAAGTGCAACCCTAGTCAACCCCCCCCCCCCCCCCGGGAAATGACTTAAGCGGTATTTTATTTTCATTACCTTAATATATAAGAACGATGAATCATGACATCACATCTTGTCTTTTGTTTTCGATGAATTTGATTGAGTTTTGGCGCTGCGACACCTATTGGCTCATATGCGACATGCAGTGCCAGACACAAAACATATTCTGGTGTTGCCGTGGACGTGTGTCATTTCCTAATGTCTGACACAACTGGACAGTCTTTGCTTGCACCGTGTGGATATTAGATGGGTCCTACAATCAGACATGAAAAGCTGTATAGTTTAACTCATTCCCTCATAGGCTACTTTTAAATCCCATCTCTTTGAGTAAATCTAGATCTACTGAAAAGGAGAATTTACTAGAAAAAAGAGAATAATAGAATTGTGATGTTTTGAAACCATTGTAATAAATATAGCATAAACTTTGCTTCTTGGAATAAATGCTCTACCTATTAAAATGGTTTTTAAAAATGACCTTTACAGAGGCGGCACAAGGCGAACGGGTTAAATATTAATATTTGTATATACATGTACTTATTATAAAATATATATTAATTAACCCCCTGATCAGACGGCTCCTATAGGAACTATCAGATCAGGGTCTGTTCTATTTGCTTATAAATAACATAATATAGATAGATATATTTTATTCAGGAAAATAAGGCAATATGCCAATCTTACCACATATAAGTTACATTCTTGTATATATACAGAGGATGAGAAACAAAATGATTTTAGTGCAACATTCGACCTGTATTTGGATATTACTTGTCTTACATATCCGTGTATCTGTAATTCTGTACAACATTCTACGCATGGATCTAGTATTTAAGGTGTTTCGTACATGATTGGTTTTTTGGATTTCCGCCGACTTCCGTGTGTGTACGGGGACGGTGTTTGGGACGTGCTCGGTTGCTTTCGTGGAATTTTCGCGGCCACGAGAATGCCCGAGGACGTCCGGGGTCGGCCCGGGCACTTGCTCATGGCGAAATCAAATATGGATGTTAAACATCCTTTGACGCAAACTCCTCACAGTGATCTCCCTTGTCACTACGTACGGTCATCACTGCCACCACAAGTGTTTTTAGCTAGATTTTAGCTAAAATTTGTTTTTGCATATTTTATTTTTTTGAATGTTGATTTCAATAGTTTTCGATTTTGTTTCATATTTCAGTACCGGTAAAGCCAGCAAAGTAGAACAATAATCAGCTTTCCTAAAAAATAAGAATTTTGGTAACGATTATTTTTAATTCTCTATATCGTAGTGACGTCACAATAATGACGGCGCCTTAACAACGTTGAAAACAATAGCTTAGTTACGCATCACTTGCACACAGCCTTATGCATTTCGGTCAGTTTGGGGTACCGAGGAAATGGATCTAGATCAGTTTACCAAATTCCCGAACATCTGTTTTAAATATTTTCTTGCGGGACAGTGTGTAATAGTAAATTTACCGGTTGGCTGCGGTAAGAGTTTGCAGCCGAAATAGCGTCTGCCATAGTTTGATCACATGATGTACACCATGGTCACGTGGATGTTGTGGTGGCAGGGATCTCTTCAGCGTAGCGATTAGGGGAGATTACTGCGTTGGAGGTTGCCTTTGACGGCGTCTGATTTGCGTCATCTGATTACGTAATATATTCACGTCATGGATGACGTATGCATTCGCGTCATAAGCACTTGACAATGGTGTACTATTAATTAATGGAATTCCCAGTGTTTAAAAATAGTCCTGAAACCGCCTGAAAATTCATGACGTCATTTATCTATGTCATCTTTTGCTGACACAGTATATGTACATATGCAGTTTGTCACTGATATCGTTAGTTCTAATCGATCTAAATCGTCAACTCGGTGAAATAGGGTTGCATTTACCTATGAATTCCACATGCAGCCTTTTTGCACCAGAGCCAACGATTTTTGAATTTCAATATCATTTTCCCATTGCAAGCAATGCAGATCCTGATGAGAGGGATCCTACAGGAACTCACTCATCCGGGTCTACACTGTGTGTGGTAAAAATCGTGCTTAGCACATAATGGATTAACTCAGATCTGTTTATCACCAGTGCAAGGTTGGTGCCTATGCAAAATTATTATGAAAGCATTACAAATTGTATATATGTAATTGTATAAATGTTTTCTCTCTGTTTGAGGGCCTCATGGAAGATTGGTCATAACCAAATGAGTACTCTCGTTAAATAAAGTCTTTATTATTATTATTATTATTATTATTATACATTCAAATAAGCTAAATACACCGTTCAATGGTGTTAATCAATTATAATGGTCAAAGGGAGGTAACTCATACAGGTCCCCAACATAATGAAGTATGAGTTACTTCCCTTACAATAAGCAAAACTAGACAATAGAGTTTGCCATGCCTCTATTTTTTATCTAAAGTCCTGAATTCATGACTAGTACAAAACAAAAACACACGCAATTTATCAATTAAAATAATACAGGTTATTTCTCTTTTCAAACCCCTTATTGATGAATATAGCTATTGTCTTCACTGTGATTTCATTTTCTGATTTTGATAGATTGTTGAGTTTTATCATGTTTGGGTATATTTCCAATAATACTTTTTGATGTAAATATTTCTTACGTCCGAGTATAATGGACATTTTCAAGTAAGAAGTGAAATTTTCCCTCTAAAGTGTTACATACTTGGCATTTCCTATCATTGTATGGAATTGTCAACGGTGTGTGCCATATTCCTGATTTGACTGCAAGTCTATGTGCTGATACACCGAACCTACTATTTATAAGTGCTATTCTAAATTTTTCAGTTTTATTGAAATTAAGATATGGCTGAAAAGTAAAGTCACTGTACAATCTATAAGTTCTTGCCCCAGTTGAATTTTCCAAATCAATATTCCATAACTGTACATAGTTATCTGTAAGTCGTTTAAAAATAGACAAAAATATATTAATATTTTCAACTCCTTGATTTAGCCAGACATTATGGAAGCCTAAGTTTTCTAATAATATCTTCACTGACTTTGCCCACGAATTTCTTCCAGGGAACTTCTCTAAATCATTTGACATTATATTATATACATATTTTATATATTTTCCATCTGCACATCTAGTAACTTTAACCCATTGCCCCATTGGCTATTTTAGATACAACCTCTTTGAATTAATCTACCGAAAAGGAGCATTAATTAGAGAAAAGGAAACTTTTTAGAATTTTGTAGTTTGAAACCATTGTGATAAATAGAGTATTTGCTCCTATAGGAGCAAATGCTCTATTTATCACAATGGTTTCATAAAGTGACTTTTACAGAGTCGTCAAAAGTCGTCAATATGGAAAGGGTTAAACGAATATTTAACGACTCTTGCTAATCTTTAATTTTAGCGGATATCTACCGAGTTCGCCACATATAAAGCTATCTTGTGTCTGATATCTTACACCAAGTACTTGTTGGCAAATTTGCACATGTATACATTCTAACCTAGCTGCTGCATTTGTATTCCAAACTTCACTAGCATAGCTAAAAATTGGTTCAATGTGTTTGTCGAACAGGTCTAACTTATGACTGACTGACATGTTTGGAATTTTTACTAGATAGGATTTAAGTTCAAAAAGGGCTTTCAATGCCTGACCATATAACGCTTCAGTTGCAGCGTTTAAAGAATCCCCAACTGTAAATATAATCCCAAGATTTAAAATTACTTACTATTTCTAAAATTTAAAATTCTTCCTTATAAGTATGTTATTTCTGAAACCCCCACCTTTTCTAAAGATCCTATTTTTTTGTTTTTTGAATGTTTACTTTAAGTTTCCATTTGTCACACTACTCTTCAAGTAAGTCTAACCCATTTTTGCAGTCTTTGTTCTGTTTCAGATACTAAAACTATGTCATCAGCATACAACAGTAAAAATAGTTTTAACATACCAATATCCATTCCTTTATCCACATAATATAGATATGATTCTATAGTGTCTGCTTTGGAATTCAAGTGTTAAAATTCTATTCTAAAAATTAATCTAGTATTCATGATGTCATTATTTTTAACATGTATATTCGAAGTAAAGAGTTAAAAAAAATCATCCCCGGCGGGATTCGAACCCGCGACCTCTGGATTAGAAGTCCAGCGCGCTATCCACTGCGCTACAGGGACCTCCGTCTATTTTCGAATGGGACATACATTATATTTAAAGAGAGCCTATTTCCCCGTAATACGTAAATCTGAGGCTTTCGTCTATTCTAACGTATGCATATAATAATAACTTTTCATAATAATCATATACAGCTCAAGAAAGTTTCCGTCCTATATTTACAAAAGCTTAGTGAAAATAAATATATTTTAGGACTCTCTTTTACTTGATATATATTTTTTTTACTTATCTAGCTGTTATATTCGCACAGTTAAAGGCATTTTAAGGATGATATGATGCCATAAGTATTTATGACCGTATTGTGTAATTCTCACGATGCGTGAGCTTTTTACTTTTTTACCGGCTTAAAGCTACGTTGCAATAGACACTCAGTTATATTTATAAAATAGAAACTAAAGCGAAAATAACAGTCAATTTGGCTGCTGGACACCAGATTTAAAATACTATATGTTCTCCTCCTTCTCATCATAAAATCAAAACGAGGTAAAATATTATAAGCGTTAAGACTCGGCTAAGTGCAGAAATTGGTCAACCACCTGCTTTGAGCAGAGAACCAATATTCTAACGTCATTCCTGCCAACTGTTTACTTCCGGTTTATCCACAACTGAGAGTAGGACACATTCTTTATGTTTGCCAAACTTTCTTGCATTGACAGCTCATACGGTATGCAATAACCTGAGTGCACATTGTACCGTCTTGTTTGCTTTCTATTTAGAGTCATTATCTCCAACTCAGTTGTTTCTTAGTTTCAACTTCTGTAGTTGTAGATTGAGTGGGTGGGGCGGTTTATGGTGTTTTCGCCTAATGACCAACTCACCAACAATTACTCAATTAGATATATATAGTAACCAAAATGGTGAATTCGCTTAGAAAGCAATTATAGCGATTGTATTTCACACCTATTGTAAGGTATCAATAACATAACAAAACTTGTTTTCACGTAGTGTTTACCAAGATTGAACTTTGAGTGTAGCCCCTGATCACCATATGCATTTGAAAGTGTGAGGTGAGGGGAGTGGACATAAAAACGCGCAAATCTTTGGCAATATCCTAGAATAGCCCCCCACTCTACGGAATGAATAGGAATACCTTTGACATTGCCTCCATTGGTATTAAAGTATACACTCAGTCTCATTCTGAGATGTTGCGGTTATAGCTAGCTGTGGGGGCTATTCCAGGATATTGCCAAATCTCTTTAAATGATACAGAATGAAATGTTGAACAATTTTATTGATTTTTGTCAGATGATCTGACAGATCTGTGTACTATCTATCAAAGACCTATGATATAATATATATAGGTCTTTGTATCGGGTGATGGTCGTTTCGTCGACCTTCCTGTAGTGATCGGCCTATATAAGCCATCTCCAACAGCCTTGCTGTTGGGTTAACCCTTAAGCGAAGTGGTTAGAGTGTCGGACTAGTATCCAGGAGTCCGGGGTTCGAATCCCAGTAGAGGCCAGTAACTTTTCCTCCCTTAGAATTACTTCATTCACATTCGTTGACCTTAATTTATATAGTAAACCCAAAGTCGTTTCGTCGACCTTATAATTACATAGGGATCAAGTGTTCACACTATGCCGCGACTGTAGCTTTCCAATTATGGGAAACTGCCAAATCATATTTCAGACCAAGATCAAGATCACGTTATATTTGGAAAAATGTAGTAGATTCAACGTGTTTAGATATTTATGAATAACATAGGCATTTGATGTTAGTTTATCAAATAGACGCGTGCTTGCAATCATGCAAACTACTGATTTCACAGATTTGATAGTTTCTACACAGATCACATTATTTTTCATAAAAATCAAATGTGCGCTTCGTGCATTTAAATTTGTATTTAACATAAAGTTTTATAAATAAAGTGTGCTATTTATTTAAATATTTATTCAATAGTGTCAGTGTTTTATCAGTAATTGAAAGTTATTGTTTATACTCGTTTATTCACTGTGTAGACCCTGATCGAAATGTCATTATTTTATTTGTAATCCCAGTATCATTTCTTTTTACAGAGTATATACCTTCAACCAAGCATATGTGTTCAGTGATCACATGCAAAACTTGGTATTTGTTATGCTTAATCATTATTATGAAGATCATCAATTTTAACTTATGTTGAAAAATGCCTCTGTGATACAAAATAAACCGATTTCATCAATACTGTATATTTTTTGTTCTACAACAAAACATTATCGGCCATTTCCGTTGAAATCTTCCGCGTTTTGCCGATGATCGCACGATCCTTCCATTGTTTACATAACAGCTTTTCTCGAAAGTGGTCGAAGAGACGCGAATAGCACGAACAGATACGAAACTAAAACCCAAGCTGAATAAAACTGAAATATCGGGGAATAAAACGGGATGGCCGATATCAAACTCGTGTATGTTTTGTCATTTTCAACGTTTATTGGATAGGTTTTCTTGCGATATACTACTTTTCAGCATATACACAACTGAGTTTTTGTATAATTTAGGTATTTTTTAAAATGTGTCGAATGTTGGGACTGCCCCTTTAAACAGCTAACATCAAGTACATAGCTGCGGTATAGGTGTGAAAAGTTAATCCCTATGTAATTATAAGGTTGACAAAACGACTTTTGGTTTACTATATAAATTAAGGTCGACGAATGGGAAGATTGACGAAACGACCATAAATTTTTGTATCTATACAGTGTTTGACATTAGTTATACTTGTAGCAATAATGAATAATTCTAACACACCTCGCGCACACATCTACATAAACAAAGCAGGGCTGGAAAAATCATTAAACTTTTACTCGTCCTGCCAGCTGCTTTTGTCTATTTTTACTTAAAATCATTGTTAAAATTTCTGAAATTCTACTCGTCCTGCAAGAAAGTTACTTGTCATGGCAAGCGGACGAGTGGAATTTTCCAGGCCTGCAAAGAAGGGATGTATCTATGTTTGAATTCTCCATAAAACAACGCACATGCTGTAACGGCTTAATGTGACTTAATATGGCTTCAAAAATTCGTACGACAAGAAACGTAGTGCCATTGTGGCGGTGCAATTTATAGTTAAATTGATGTGTTAGAATCAAAATAATAAATTTATACCAGTGTTTTATCGTGCAATCGAACACGGGTAGTCGTTGAGATACGTAATAATTAAATCACAAGGCCGATACCAGTGTTTGATTGCAGGATAAAACACTGGAATGAATTTATTATTTCTTGAATAAAAGTTAAACTGGTAAACCGGAACAAAGTAACTTTTAGTATAATAATGGTGTATTCTATGTTTGAACCCCCCCCCCACACACACACACACACACGCACACCCCCCCCCCCCCCCCACCCACACACACACATCCACACCCACACCCACACCCTCCTCTTCAACCAGTTGTCAAATTTGCGTATAGTGAGATTAGGGGCTACACAGATTTTTCGTGTTAGTTAAAAAAAATCTGGATAAAAAAACAACAAGGCAAGTCAAAGACCTATGATAACACATATGTGTTATCATAGGTCTTTGGGCAAGTTGATCTTGTAACAAATACCTTTATTTATTGGCATGTTACTGATAGATCTACCTGTAATCAAAGGTGCCCGACGCATGCTTGGACTCATTCATGGACCCCCCACCCCCACACCCACCCCCAACCAAAAAAAAAAAATTGTGATCGAAGCATGTTCAACTGGCCTAAAACTATCTATCTGAACCTAAAACCACTCCGAAAAACTAGAAAAACATGACCCATAAAAAATTTCCTATCGGGTCTATATATGTATTGAAAGGTATCTAACTACGACAGATCAGCGGCGGAAAATACAACAGTCATGTTTTTCAAAGTCTTACAGCAAAGCCAATTCAACACCGATTTCAATCAGTTTGGTCTTGATCCGCTCCAAATTCCATATGCTTAGCGGCACAATTAGTGCTTTCCTTAAATATTGCTCCGTCTTGTCGCTGCAAGACCGCGAATTTGAAAAAACGCTAGAGCGAAACGATGTGACTCCCGCCAGGATGCATAGACGTATATAAGGGGATCTGTATTCGTTAATCTTTTCAACAAAAACGCGAATTATGGTTAAACACTATCTAAAAACATTAAACTCACCGCAATTAAAACGGTGCTTACTATTTCCAGTCAGCTACGAGGCGCCAGCTTTCTTTCTCCAACTTTCCTTTTGAACGGATGCGACCATTTTGCTGTGACCCGGCTCATAAACTATTCGATATGCAAATATCCGGGCCACAGCGATTTGGCCATCTCCGTTCAAAACGAAAGTAGGAGAAAGAAAACTGGCGTCTCATAGCAGACATCATATAGCCAGCACCGTTTTAACTGCGGTAAGTTGAATGTTTTTCGAATGTGTTTCAGCATAATTCGCGTTTTTGCTGAAAAGTTTAACGAATACAGATCCCCCTATATACTTCTATGCATCCTGGCGGGAGTCACATCGTTTCGCTCTAGCGTATTTTCAAATTCGCGGTCTTGCAGCGACAAGACGGGGCAATATTTAAGGAAAGCACTAACTGTGCCGCTTAGCATATGGAATTTGGAACGGATCAAGACCAAACTGATTAAAATCGGTGTTGAATTGGCTTTGCTGTAAGACTTTGAAAAACATGACTGTTGTATTTTCCGCCGCTGATCTGTCGTAGTTAGATACCTTTCAATACATATATAGACCCGATAGGAAACATTTTTTCGGGTCGTGCTTTTCTCGTTTTTCGGATTGGTTTAAGGTTCAAATAGATAGTTTTATGCTAATTTAACATACTTCCATCACAATTTTTTTTATTTTATTTTTTTGGGGGGGGGGGGGGTGTTGTTTCCATGGGTGAGTCCAAGCATGCGTCGAGCACCTTTGCCTGTAATATAAGGTGCGAAATACAATCACTATATAATTGTTTTCTAGACGAATTCACCATTACGGTTACTATATATCTAATTGTAGGGCAAGGCGAGTTGGTCATTAGGCGAATTCACCAGTACCTTGTGGGGCAGTACAGTCCATATATCGATACATATGTACTCGGTGGTATCGAGTGGAAAACAGCAACTAACACTACAAACATTAGCATGCTGTCTTAACAGCACATAGAAGAGACTAGGTGAGACAGTTGATTTACTGAGGTTTGGTCTTATTTTACATACTACATGTTTATTTAAATTGATATGGTTTATCTGTGGGTTATCAGTCAGTTGGAGACAGGTCAAAACGGCTCAGTTCCAAAACGGATCTATGTCAGCATTGCATTGATCTAGTAATGCGACACCTACATTTATCCTCGATTCCTATATTTCCGTTCTTTCCTATTATTCCGTCCGCATCACAAAAGCGCTTGATATGGCGCGTGCGACCTCTCTACGTCATCGCTCGAAGTGTTTTCCGATTGTAAATAAACATTTTTAGATACAGAGCCGAAAAAAATAGGGGGGGGGGGGGGGGAAGGTAAATTGAATGAAACTTTAAAGAAAAATATTATTTGCAACAAAAATATAAACATTCTCATCACGTGACACCATTTTTCTAACAATATTTCCCAAAAATAATCCGTTTTTCTAAGCTTGAAAAATTGACAGATACCGCGGAAACGTTCATGCAGGTCCTTATTACGTGACCAAGCAAATAACACGTCACAAGTATACTGTTCAGCAAAACTTAGGGTTCATATTATGAACATGACACATGTCAAATTTTGTACAATGGAGTCTGTTATCAGACGGCATAAATACATTTCTGTACTGAATAAAATGCCCCAGTACACATCTAAATTGTAAATATGTTGGTATTTCTTTAATTTTGAGTGTTATCTGTTTAGCTGATTGAAATATGTATCTGTCAAAGTATTTTTTATAATCAATTCTCAGTTAACACTTTTTGTAAAATAACATTTGAATATATAAGGCTGATAATTCTGTCTTATTTTGTTCGTGGTGCTTTTGAAAATGATTTCGATTAATACAAAGTTCAACATGACTCAAAATGTTTACTAGGTGTAGTGAGTGTCTTGGACTTAACCTTTCTTGTGCAGAATATATTTGACCCAATTGTGCTCAAACACCTTTGAGTGGAAGATTATGACGTCATAGGAACGGCAATATAGGAAACATGGCGACTGCATTTGCAGCATTGAGTGAGTTAAAAGAACCGGCATTTGGTTCAATTGTTGGGTTATTTGTTTACTTAAAGTGTTATTTTCTGTAAGAAAAATATTTTTTCTCACTATTCCTTCAAGGAAGCTCCTTGTTGCATTTAAAGTAATTGTTTTGATGATAATCATTCTGCTATGGGGAACGGTAATACAGGAGAAGAGGATATACACTGTTAAAGATAATATTGTCTTAGATCTTGCAGGGCTGTCTGTTTGTTTGTCACCAACTTTAACATTGGTCATAACTTTTTAGCCAGTACAGATCAAGACTTCATATTTGGCATGCATATGTATCTCATAAAGCCGCACATTTTTGTGGGGTGACATGTCAAGGTCATCCTTCAAGGTCAAAAGTCAAATATATGGGTCAAAGCACCGACTTTAACATTTAAAAATTTGGCATGTTTGTGTATCTCATATGGAGCCTCACATTTTCAGTGGTAACAATGTCAAGGTCATCCTTCAAGGTCAAATGAAAAATGTATAGGTATAAGTTTACATGATTTAGTACAGATAGAGACTTGATATTTGGCATGCATGTGTATCTCATGGAGCAGCATGTATTGCATGGTGACATGTCAAGGTCATCCTTCAAGGTCAAAGTTCATATATAGGTTAAATCAACAGCATCACATAGAGACTTCATATTTGGCCAACAAGCCTATTAGGGTGGCGGGGGTTCTGATCTTGGTCTACTCTGTTTGCAAATGTGTGAAAATATGTTTATATGAGGGAAAGGGTTAAAGTGTTTTTGTTTTGTGTTACTATAGTCAGCAAATAGCTTCTGATATAACTAATGTTATTAATTTGTTATAAACATGACTGAAAATAAAGCTTCTTGTATCTAGGAAGAGGTTTCGTCTACACATAGTTTTGCCATTGGTTACCATTATTTTTAATACCTTGTCTATGATTGCCAATAATTATTTACAAGTGTTATCTTGGTAAAGTCGCGGTATTACAGGATAATTTGATTAAAAGTGCTATTCCAATTCAAAAAATAATACTAACAGCCCCAGTTTCAGTTTTCATTGTTAAATTTTCATATACCATGTGTTGTTCATGTTACCGTAAACCTTACTTTTGAACTAATAATTATAAGCCAACAAGCAGCAACTGCTTGCAAATCTATGTGATAAAAGGCATCTCTATGAGGAAAATGCATAAGTTTTCCCTTATTATAAAAATATGCTAATCAGAATTTTGTATATTTCATTATCTTTTCAGAGTAACAAGCTAAGGGAAGCCACACTTTGTCTTCAATAAACATCCCAAATTTCAAGATGATGGTTATAGTGTTCAGCTGTTTCTTTGCCCTTGGCCTTGTGTGCATTGTTCTTCAATTGCTGGCACGCAGAACATGGACAGATGCATCTGTTGGAAATAATCCTCAGTTTCTGAAATTTCAGAGAGGCTACTTCGCTGTGTATATGCTTGCCATGTTTGCTGACTGGCTGCAAGGCCCATACTTGTATAAACTTTATTCGTTTTATGGATTCCAAGAGGAACAAATAGCGTTGCTGTATGTTTTTGGATTTGCTTCAACTGTCATCATAGGAATGTGGGCTCCTATGGCTGCTGACAAATTTGGACGGAAGAAGTTATGCCTGTCTTTTGCAGTGCTTTACTCGATATCATGCTTACTCAAGCTATCAAGGAGCTTTGGGATTCTTATAATTGGACGCATAATTGGTGGTGTCGCCACTTCTGTTTTGTTTTCAGCTTTCGAAGCATGGTATGTGCATGAACATATGGAAACACATGATTTTCCAAAAGAATGGATTGCTGTTACTTTTTCAAAGGCTTCAACTTGGAATGGAGTCTTGGCAGTGATTGCAGGATTGTTTACAAATGTAGTCTCAGAATGGTTCGGTCTGGGACCAGTTGCTCCATATATGCTGGCTATTCCATTCCTCATATTTGCTGGGATTCTAATTTCAACCCACTGGACGGAAAATTTCAGTGGCCACAAAGTGGTGTTTAGAAAAGCCTGTCACGAGGGTTTCCGCAGCATCATGTCAAAAGAAGTGATATTCATGGCAGGAGCAATCGAGGCATTGATGGAAAGTGTAATTTATGTGATCATATTTCTGTGGACACCAATTTTAGACCATGGCAAACCATCATTAGGGACAATATTTTCTTGCTTCATGCTAGCAATACTGTGTGGGCAAGCTTTATTTCAAATACTCTGCAGCCGCAACATTCCAGTCCCATTAATACTTGTAACAGCTTGTGGCACTGCATTGATCTCAAATTTGATCTGTATAAGCTCAACTAATCCTATTTACAACAACAATAGGATAAATGTTTCATTCTTTGCACTGATATTATTTGAGTTCAGTGTTGGACTATACTTCCCGTCAATGGGATACCTAAGGAACAGAATCATTCCTGAACAACACAGGTGGAGCATCATGAACTGGTTCCGCGTGCCAATAAACCTTATTTCCTGTGTTGTGTTGATGTTGCTGCATGAAGATGTGTTTCAACATGGAAACCGGATGATATTTGTAGTGTGCAGCTGTTTGTTGTTACTCTCTATGCTCTGTGGTTTCAGATTCGTAAAACTATTGAAAGATGAAGAAAGTTATACTCAAGAAGCCCCATTGATGACGAGTGAACACATTCACAACATATTTTAATCGTCATCATGTTACAGAAGAATAATTTATAATCTTTAAAAACAGTTTAGATCCAGAAGAAATACTGGGTTAAGGTCAGCATTTCATCAGGATCTAAACTGTTTGAATATGTCAATATCAGGTAGATCAAAATTTTATACCCAGCTTACTAAAATTGAACCATTGACCTGATAGAGACATGCTGTTGAACTTCGATAAAGGGACCGTACAAATTAGTTTGAGATAAGAGGAGTTCGAGTCATCCGATTTCTAATCTGAACAACTTCTCAAGGCCACAGCTTAATACAGGTCTAAAGTAATGCTGAAAGCTCCTGTAGGAGCTTTCTGCATTACTTTGGACCTGTATTAAGCTGTCATATGTGTTTCTAGATACCTGTAGTGATACATTTTAGAGCAATTATGTATTGTAAGTTTTGCTGGGACTGAACTTTTTATTCGAGTTATCCCGAAGTTCGAGTTATCCGAGTTCAAGATATCGAAGTTCAACTGTATATAAATATTCTCTTTATATGCATTTTTCAAACAGAGTAGGAGCTGTATGATCAAGGTCTGCTGCATTTGCTTATAGAATGATATAGATCTGATTCTACTGCTTCTGCCATGACAAAAATGAAGTTAGTTAGAAGTCATGAAGTCATTAATTCTCGCATAAAATCATTAGGAAAAAGCCTACTTAAAGACATTCCCTTGGCCGGCTTGGGTCTTTACAGCTAACCTGTGAAAAAGCATGCGGCACATGGTAAGAGCTATAGCAGTTTGCCTGTCAAGAACCACTGGAGCGTTCCATGATTAGATTGTCACTAATGCAGTCAACAATGGTCTTTTGAGTGTGTTCCCCTTGACTAATTGTATGTCAGGGCCTCTCTAGACAGAATGAGACGGCTTGCCATATTTTGCACACTTGTATCATGCTTTTACTGTTACTTTCACGCCTATTGAGAACAATGGGGGGGGAATCATTGAATGGACCTGGGTAATGTCTTTAATTAAATGGAAACACATTCAGGCCATATTCTTGCAAGTTTTAGCATCCTTGAGATTATTAACATTTTGATATGTTGGCAGCCATAGCAGCTGTATTCATTGAGCATTTAACCCTTAATGCCATGAATATTGATGTAAGAATTAATTGCATCATGGATATTATTATACTATTTTTATATAATGTCATATGAATATTATTCTACAGCAATGTTTCGTTCATGGCAAAGACTGAAATCAGATCTATATTGTTTCATAAGCAAACAGAGCAGACCCTGATGATGGTCAAAAGGCTCCTGCAGGAGTCTTCTGATCTCAGTCTACTGTTTGTAAAGGCATTAAAAGACATGTCTACGGAGTAAAGGGTGAACATATTAAAAGGTTGTAAAAACAGAGGTCAAGATAAGATGCGTATAGAATAGCGCCTTTAACCCTTTCCTCAATAGGCTATTTTTAGATCCATCCACTTTGAATAAATCTACCGAAAAGGAGCACTAACTCTAGAGAAAAGGATTTTTTTTAGAATTTTGCAGCTTGAAACCATTGTGATAAATAGAGCATTTGCTCCTATAGGTGCAAATTCTCTATTTATCACAATAGTTTCAGTAGGTGATTTTTACAGAGGCGTAGAAAGGCATATTTATGGAAGAAAGGGTTAAAAAATAACAGTCTACTCTATATAATATATTATATATGTATAATTCATTGGAAACATACATCAATAAAATTGCTTTATGAACAGAGTACACCCAAACTAGCCTCAGTTGTGTGAATGCAGTAATTAAGACTCCACTGCTACTAGCCTCTTTAATTGATAATACTACATGTACATTTTTACACCTTTGCAAACAGATTAGACTCAGATCATACAGCTCCTGTACAAGCTGTCTGACCAAGATCTACATTGGTTGGTTTTGTGTTAAAGATCTGCTTCTTTTCTGTTTGTCATTATGATAGATAAGATTTTCATAATTGTTATTTCTAATACCAAGATTAAAGAAATTGACATTAATAATTGGCAGAATCTTGCAAATATGTTTATCAAGTAAAGGGTTAATTAAAATTCCATGTTAATAATAATGTTTCTGATGGATGTCAAGCAGTGTAGACCCTGAGTTACTGTGACTCTGATGCAGTATTTCTTGGTTTTCATAGTTTGAAAAATATGAATTCTTGTAGTTTGGCTCCTATGTAGGTCACAATAATTTCATATACATGTATATGTATATATTATATAATTTTTTTGAAACCATATAATTTTTGTTGAAACTTATATTTATTGGCATATCATTAGTGTACTAGTATTCATTGATTCATTGAAGAGGATTTTGAGTTCTTGAGTGCAATAAATTACAGTTCACTTCAGTATTTAGAAAACATCTCTATAATTTATAGCCTGTTAACCCTTTACTTCATAGATACACCTTTGCAAACGGAGTAGACACGGATCAGATAGGTCTGGAGGAGCTGTCAGATCAGGATCTACTCTGTTTGCTCCATGAAATGATATATACATGTAGATATGATTCTATGGTTTGTGCCATGGCTAAAATTCCTCCATACATATACATGTACCACTACAAAAAAATCAGCTAATTGATATTCATTATATTAAACTCTTACATGAATGTTCTTGGAGTCAAGGGTTAACCCTTTCCTCCATGAATACGCCTTTCTATATATGCCTCTGTAAAAGTCACTTTTTGAAACCACTGTGATATATAGAGCATTTGCTCCTTAGGAGCAAATGCTCTATTTATCACAATGGTTTCAAGACTAAAAAAAACCTAAAATTTATCTTTTCTCCTTTTCGATAGATTTATTCAAAGAGGTTGGATCTAAAAATAGCCTGTGGAGTATGGAGGAATGGTTAACTAAACAATTTGTTACATTACAAAGGTCATGCTCCAATGTTTTCATTGGTGTACTAGAGGGATGTGAGTATTTAGATTAAGTTAGATCAATGGATGCAGGGTTTGATTGAGTTACTCATTCCACCTGCTGTATTATTATTATTTTGTAAATGTGATAGGATCCAGACTATCTGCCATAATACTATGTAATATTTACTCAGTTTGTAAGTACTGTAATAGTAATTTATTAACACTTTCCTCCATAAATATGCCTTTCTACGCCTCTGTAATAGTCACCAAAAAAAAAAAGTTATGAAACCATTATGATAAATAGAGCATTTGCTCCATAGGAGCAAATGCCCCTATTTATCACAATGGTTTCAAATCTACACAATTCTGAAACTTTCCTTTTCTCTAATTTAAATACTCCTTTTCCGTAGATTTATTCAAAGAGGTAGGACCTAAAAATAGCCTATGAGGGAATTTGTTAAACCTTTATTTTATAAATATTCCTTTCTATGCCTTTGCAAACAGAGTAGATAAAGATCTGGAGAGGGTCTGCTATGTTTGCTTATGAAATAATATAGATATGATTATACAGTTCCTGCCATTGACCTAAACCTTTTGTTTTCATGTTCCATTATAAAATTAATCTAGTGAATGTTGTCATGATTTCTTAACCATTTCCTTTATAAATACGCCTATTTACGCCTCTGTAAAAGTCACTTTTTGAAACAATTGTGATAAATAGTGCAGGGTGAAAGTCATGCAGAAAGCTCCTAGAGGAGCTTTCTGCATGACTTTCACCCTACATTAAGCAGCCACCTGCCTAAAAGTATCCAAATTCTTCTCATATAGAATGCCGGTTTAGAGAGGTTTTACTGTACTGATCTATCAAATCTCTTATTTCTCTGCCAAGCTCTAAACTGCTTCTACTTGGAGAGGCAATTCTGAGAAGCACACAAGTGTCATTTGTATACTATAGGTTTTTGTTTGGACATGTTGTCTAAACCCTTTACTCCATAAACAAACCTTTCTACGCTTTTGTAAACAGAAAAGACCTAGATCAGATGGCTCCTTTAGTAGCTGTATGATCAGGGTCTGCTCTGTTTGCTTATGGAATTTTATGATTTTAAAGTTTCCTCCATGGTGAAAAAATTCCCCAGTCCATGTTTCATTTTATTGATTCTGTCCATCAATGAATATTCATGAGGTGATAAAATCTTGAATAAATGTTAACACTTTCCCTTATATAGATATGCTTTTTCATGCCTTTGCAGACAGAGTAGATCCAGAACAGACAGCCCCTGTTGGAACCCTCTGATCAGGGTCTGTTCTGTTTGCATATGACATGATATAGTTACAGTTCTACAGTTTCTGCCACGGTCAAAAATGTCTTTGATAATAATGCAGTAAAAAATAGTTGGTTCATTAATATTCAGGATGTCATTATTTCTGACATGAATATTCCACAGGGAAAAGGTTAAACAGGGAAGGGGTTAAACTGTTTTTCTTTTATCATGCTATAAAAATGATGCTTAAGTGTTGACCCATTGCAATGTTTATTTACTTCCAAATCCTACAAGCTTGTTTAGAACAGTGAAATATATTTGAATCTCTGAGGATATGCATTGCAATAAATGTGAAAATTCAAATTCAGATATTTTGAAATTTATATATTTGTAGGATAAAATATTGTACAGTGCTATTGTTTTTAGCTTACCTTAGCATGAAGTGCTCAAGATGAGCTTTTGTGATACTCTGCTCAAATAAACTGTTTCTTAGATAAACCTTTTTTGTTTGTTTGAAGAATTGCCTCACTGAGGCAATACCTAGTAATCACTAACAAATATAAATGTATTTTTGTTGAAAAATATGGAAAATATTTTTCATAGAGTTCTAAATACAAATGTATATCTCCTCTTTACTAGCTATTTCCTGTTTTAACCCTTTTCCTCATATAAACACTTTTTTGCAAATGGAGTAGACCCGGATCAGATGGCCCGTTGGAACCATCTGATCAGGGTCTGCTCTGTTTGCTTGTGAAATTATCTGACTCTACAGTTTCTACAAATACCAAAACATCCTGTGTACATATGCTATTATTATATTATAAAACTTTAGCTAATAAATATTTCTTGTATGAGTATTCAACAGGGAAAAAGTTAAGTTTAGTTAACCTTATCCCCGTTCTATATTTATTCCAAATTTCAATATCTACTAAATATTCATGGACAAAACAGTTATAATTAAATATGGAAGGTGGAACATTATAGCCATTTTAGAAAATAAAGAAACAGATCTATCAAATTCTATTAGCAAACAGAGTAGAGCCTGATCAGACGGCTCCCATAGCAGTCGTCTGATCTGGGTCTACTCTATTTGCAAAGGTGTAGAAAGGTGTATTCATGGAGTAAGGGGTTAACTGATCACCTTAGCTAACAACCCAGATGAAATGTGTCTTCCTAATGGTTGCTGGAGACAGAATTTACTGTGGGCGTAGTGGTTTCATGAACTCTAAGGTATGCTGCTAGTTTCCTTAGAGTTTTGTTTGGGTTTGTTTGGACGTTAATCAACACAAACAAACAAACAAAACTCTAAGGAAACTAGCAGCATACCATACCATATTCTAAACCCTTATCCTTCTATCTGTGATCTGACTCGCACAGGCGAATGCATTTACAGTAAAACCTCTCTTAACCGGCCGTTAATATCGGTCTTGGAGACAGGTGGCAGCTTAATGCAGGGTGAAAGTCATGCAGAAAGCTCCTAGAGGAGCTTTCTGCATGACTTTCACCCAGCATTAAGCAGCCACCTGCCTAAAAGTATCTAAATTCTTATCTAGTAGAATTCCGGTTAAGAGAGGTTATACTGTAGCTTGTTTCTAGATGAGATGCTGAGTAACCTGGAGTCTTCTCAGGATCCAAGTTATTTGACTCTTGATCAATAGTTTCTCAAAAGCTTAATCAGAATTGTACAAGATTAAAATTGGTGCAGATTTTTTTTCTAAGTGGCATATATAAGAAATCTATGATGATTTTTAACCCTTGCCTCATACAGACATTTTTTAAGCCTTTGCAAACGGAGATGACTCAGATCAGATGGCTCCTATGGGAATCATCTGATCTGGTTTGCTCTATTTGCTTATGAAATTATGATATGATCTGACTCTTCAGTATCACTGGATACCAAATTATCATGTTTACTTTTATTTAAAATTCAGCTATTCGATATTCATTATGTCATTGTTTCTTACATGAATATTCAACAGGGAAAAGGTTAACCCTTCGCTTGCTATTCACGTCAATATACCTACCTGTAAAAAGTAAAGACCCAGATGAGACAGCTCCAGCTTGAGCTGTCTCATCAGGGTCTGCACTATTTACAAGTTGATTGTGCAACCAGTGCACCCCACAGCAGTGATTGCATAGCGAAATGCTTGTACACAGTGTAGATATATACATGTAATTAATTATACAACAGGGCGTGAGTAAAGAAGGAGAAATGTATTTTAAATTCAGCAAGCGAAGGGTTAACATATATTTATTTGCTAAATCCTCCCTTGCTTATAATAGGAACTGCTTACCTAGGCAATTCTTATTTGTTCCAATATGATAGATTTTGCATTGAGATAAATAAACACCTCTTTTATGCAGTGATGGAGTATGTCAAAGTGAAGTGTTTGTTGGTCATGTTCATTTATTGTCCTGTTTTTTTAACCTGTCGAAATTTAAATAATAATACGCTTGCTGAACACGCCATATATCGCTTCAGCTGATATTGATTGTTTCCGCTAATAAAAGCTTTCCTACTTGGCTTTTTTGAGTACTTGTATATTTATTGTGAATCTGGTGATTATTCATATTTTGAACAGGTAAAAAAAACAGGACAATATTATCATAAAGCAATCTTCGTCATTGTTTATCATTTTTAAAAGTCTGATAATGTAACATAAATTCTAATTAATCTAAACAATCATGTACAGCAACATCATCTATCTATTTGTTTTCCTCGCAATCATTCAAGTTTCAAAAAACGTTATTTTTGCACAGTATATGTATATTGTAGAGAATGTCAGCTTTTCATGCATTAATACATTATCACTTTACTCCATAATTACATCTTTCTTTGCCTTTGCAAACAGAGTAGACCCAGATCAGATGACTCCTATGGGAGCTGTCTGATCAGGGTCTGCTCTGTTTGATTTTGATATAATATAGATATGAATATGATTCTACAGTTTCTGCCATGAAGAAAAATTCCTGTGTCCATGTGCTATTTTAACAATTAATCTAATTGCTATTCATGATGTCATTATTTCTTATCTGAATATTCATGGAGTAAAGGGTTAAGCTGTATACAGTAGAAACTGCCTAAAAGTAATACATGAATGTCTGGTACTAAAGGTTGCTAAACCCTTTCTCTGTTGAATATTCATGTAAAAGATAATGACACCATGAATATCAGTTAGGTTATTTTTATAATGGCATTGAACACAGGACATTTTGGCTCAGGCAGAAACTGTAGATTCAGATATATATTATATAGATGCTGTCTGATCTGGTCTGTTTTGAAAGGTGTTTATATGAAGGAAAGGGTTAATGTGGGATTAAAGTAATGCAGAAAACTCTTAAAGGAGCTTTCTGCATAACTTTAATCCAGCATTGAGCTACTACCTGTCTTGAAAACCCAGACTTATTTATTTTGTATGGTCACTGTAGACAGGTTTTGCTGTATAAGTAGATGCTGTAATGTTATAAGATTAGATTGCTTGATGTATGCGTAGGTATCGAAGATATGGCTTGGAAAGTGGGAGCCTTAGACTATAGTTTGAAATAGATGTACAAGTATATTTTCTTTGGTCAAGGTCAGTTATAAGAAGTTCAAATAGCAATCACTTCAGTTAATAAAGATATTTTGTGACTTAACTTGATATAGTAAAACCCTGCTAAATTGGATGTTAAATTTAATATCAAAAATGGTCTTTCAGCCAGGTGGCAGCTTAATACAGGTTGAAAGTCATACAGAAAGCTTCAAAAGGAGATTTCTTCATGACTTTCACCATGCAATAAGCGACCAACTGTTTAAATAGAGCTGATCTGCTTAAATTGATCTGTAATAAAATTCCAGTTTAGCGGGATTCTACTGTATACAGGTTGTGTGCATAGAGACAAAAGGTTTGATTATATTTGAGGTGTCTGGGGTCAAGGTTACAGCTACTAACAATAGCAAAATGATTTGTGGACAACAAGCTACAGAAGACATTAACTGACCAGAGTACATGCACAAATAGGTTGTGTTTTGACAATTGATGGCAATTCTTTGGGGTGGGGTGGGGGGTTCAAGGGTCACTGTTACTCTATTTTTAGCTCATCAGAGCACAAAGTGCTCAGGGTGAGCTTTTGTGATTGCCTGATGTCCGTCGGCGTCCAGGGTCAACAATTTGAACCTTTAAAAATCTTCTCCTCTGAAACTACAGGGTTCTCAGCTTTCATCTTTGGCACATAGCAATGCTCTATTTATCATTTTCTCTAGTTAATGCTCCTTTTCGGTAGATTCATTCAAAGAGGTTGTGTCTAAAAATAGCCTATAAGGTAATGGGATTTTAGAAGCAAATGACAATAGATTGTTTATTATAGTTGTAGACGAAAAATTTCTTAGGATGTAAAGAGTTCAAATGAAAATGCACAATAAAACAAGGTAATTAAATAAACTTTTAGTTATAAAACTTTTCCAACCTATGTCTTACAAATATGGGGAGGTGCCATCAGCAAATTGGAATAATGTGTTCATTTAACCCTTTCCTATGTGTTTATTTAACCCTTTCCTATCTATCTTCTTTCCATGTTGAATATTCATGTTAGAAATATTTAAATGACTATTAATATTTATTAGCTATAATTGAATATGTACAAATGAATATTTGGTATTGGTAGAGACTGCAGTCAGATCTTTTTAATTTCATGAGCAAACAGAGCAGAACTTGAACAGATGACGTTTATAGGAGCCGTCTGATATGGGTCTACTCTGTTTGCAAAGGAGTGAAAAGCATATATATGAAGGAGAGGGATAAAATGTGTTTATTTGAGGTAAATGGTTAATTAATTATGAACGGGGGACTCGCTGTTGTAAGGTTTGCTTCTTATGGATTACAGTAAAACCTCTCTATAACGACCACTAAATTGTGTTAATTAGTTGGTATTTAGGGCAGGTGGTTGCTTAAAGCAAGGTGAAAGTAAAACAGAACGCTCCTATAGTAGCGTTCTGTTTTACTTTCACCTTGCTTTAAGCACCCACCTGCCTTTAACACAAAATATTTGATATAATTTAGTGGTCGTTATAGAGAGGTTTTACTGTATTTTTTAGTCCGCTTCCTGCGAGTATGTGTATATTTTAACCCTTCACTCCATGAACGTTCACATAAGAAGTAATGATACAAATGTACTATCGATATTGATTAAATTTTGGATATGGCAGAAACTGAAGAATCCGATCTTTATTATTCCATTAGCAAACAGAGCAGACCTTGATGAGATGACTGCCACAGGAGCTGTCTGATCTGGGTTTGCTTTGTATGCAATGACACTAAAAGATGTATTTATGGAGGAAACGGTTAAAAAGTTGTAAGCAGCTATTATTGCTTATTTGACTTGTTGTCAACTAACTGACTTTTACACAGAAAAAAATATAATGGGCCCAAGGTAACAAAACGTAGGAGTCTGAGATCATTCTCAAAACTTCAAATGTGAACACAGTGGTATACATGTCAAAAAGAAAGCGGGGAAAAAAGCTACCCAGTTTTGATTTATCTTTATACTGCCATGATGATGACAGGCATTGATATCTTGAAGGTAGTTTTAGTTTGACAGAGAGAAGTAGTTACTGGGTTTCTCCCAGGAACACATGCTGCTGAGATTATTGTATTTTTGTGAAGAAGGAACAAAATCTTCTTTCACCCTTTGCTCTATATACCTTTGTACAAACAGTGTAGACCCAGATCAGATGGCTCCTATAGTTGTAGGAGCCATTTGATCAGAGTCTGCTATGCTTGCCAATGAAATTATATGGATCGGATTCTACACTTTCTGTCATAATAAAAAATAATGTATGTAGTGACATGTAAAATTTCAGGTAATTAATATTCATGATATCATTATCTACTGTATGAATATTCATGGAGTAAGGGGTTAAGAAAAATTAAGTCATTTCTTGCAGGAGTTAACTTGTACACTACTGTTGGGATATCGTTGTATGTGTTAAGTATATTTGATAATATATGAATCAAAGATTATAAGTGCTATATGCAATCAATTGGAGCATTTTTGTTATTGGTTTTTTCTGTAACAGTACCATAGTTTGTGATAGACATTTCTAACTGATGATGCATACCTTTTTCTCTCATATAAATGATTTTCATACACCTTTGCAAACAGAGTAGACCCAGATCAGACAGCTCCTATAGGAGCTATCTGGCAGGGTCTGTTCTGTTGCTTATGAAACTATAATAGAGCTAACTCTGCAGTTTCCCCCAATACCAAAACATCTGTTGGAACCGTCTGATCAGGGTCTACTCTGTTTGCAAAGGCGTATTTAATACGGAATGAAGGGTTAACATCGTATTTGACCCAAAATTGTTGAATCGGATCTATAATGAAATTATTATGTCATTAGCAAACATAGCAGAGGCAGACCAGACATCAATACCTCCTGAATACTCATGGACAAACTAGTTATAATGAATATGGAAAGTGGAACATTGTAGCCATTTTAGAAACTAAAGAAACAGATCTATCATAATTCCAGTAGCAAATAGAGCAGACACTGATCAGATGGCTCCTGTGGAAGGGGTCTGATCTGGGTCTGCTCTGTTTGCAGTTGCATGAAAAAGCTTTTATATGAAGGGAACTTCAAAGGGTTAATGAAAAGTGTCAGCTTTCCTTTATGGACAGGGGGATAATGTACATGGTAACACAAATTACCTCTCGAAACACATGTAGAGTAAAACCTAGCTACAGTTTGAGCCAAAATAACTCTTTACCCATTCTCTCCTACTGGCGATTTTTGCGCCTAAGTAAAAGTCATTTAATGAAACCATTGTGATAAATAGAGCATTTGTTCCATAGGAGAAAAATGCTCTATTTATCATAATGGTTTGAAAACTACATATTTCTAAAATTCTCCTTCTCTATAGTTAATGCTTCTTTTCTGTAGATTGATTCGAAGAATTTGGGTCTAACAGTGGTCTAGGAGAGAATGAGTTAACTGGTGTGTGTGTGGGGGTGGGGGGGGGGGGGCAGTTAAGACAGGTGGTGGCTTAATGCAGGTCGAAAGTTATGCAGAAAGCTCCCTTGGGTGATTTCTGTATTACTTTCATCCTGCTTTAAGCAACCATCTACACCTATAGACCCCCATTTTATTCATTATAATGTCGCTATAGACATATTCTACTGTAGGTCATAAATGGAAAGAAGTGATGATTTAAATGCAATATAAAATTTCTATTATCAAAATATTTATTTTTTACAAAAAAAAATAGAATGAATTCAATTAGCGAACGTTTCCTGAATGCCAAATGCTGTTGCCAATACGGTCCATTGAGGAATATTTTTTAATGCTTCGTTGTGAGACAATCTGAGACTGGTTCCTCGATATTCCCTCTTCCGTGTCCTCGTAGCGGGATGGGTACTTGGATATGTTCTTTAGGTATTGCTCATTTACCTACAATAAAAAGACTGCCCTAAGTACCTTAACCCTTTGCTTGATGAATAATTATGTAAGACAAATATCAACTAGCTGAATTTTTATAATGACACTATATGAACAAAGCAGAGTCTTCAGGGGTTACCGGTATCTGATCTAAGGCTACTCTATTGGCTAAATTCAATCAAGTAATGGGGTGATAATATCTTTAGTACTATAAACAAAATAACTGCTTCAGTTATCATGTTTACAATGTACAGTACTTGATACGTCCTCGCTATATACGATACAACCTGAAAGAGTTTTGGTTGTAAAAGAAATGAGACATCAGTGACTAGGATTTGTTTAATTTTCATCAGATAGTGTCTGCATATTTAAGGTTATTGAAATGTACCACTTTGCACGTTCAAACTCTGTATATAAAAACAATGGCAACATAATATCTTAATGTCAGTGGCATGACTGAAGAGAGACTTAACCCTTTTTAGCTCACCAGAGCACAAAGTGCTCAGGGTGAGCTTTTGTGATCGCCTGATGTCCGTCGTCCGTCGGCGTGTGTCGTGCGTCGTTCGTCGTCAACAATTTGAACATTTAAAGTTCTTCTCCTCTGAATCTACAGGGGTCTCAGCTTTCATCTTTGGCACATAGCATCATCTGTAGATCCTCTACAAAAGTTATATAAATTATACCCCTGGGGTCAAAATTGGCCCTGCCCCAGGGGTTTTCAGTTTTCAATAGAAACATATAGTGAAAACTTTGAACATCATCTCCTCTAAAACTAGAAGGCCCTCGGCTTTCATATTTGGCACATAGCTTCAACTTCAGGGCTTCTACAAAAGTTATATAAATTATGCCCCTAGGGTCAAAATTGGTCCCACCCCAGGGATTGCTAGTTTTTTGTAGCTTAAACAGCCCATGGGATCACTAGTTATGCATAGGAAAAACTTTACAAGTATTCTTGTCAGAAACTACATGTCCCAGAGCTTAGATATTTGGTGTATATATTTACTTAGCATAACTTTATGAGTTTTATAAGTATCATAGTTCTGGGGTTAAAATTGGCCCTGCCCTGTGTGTATAAACTTCTTCACATCAGAAACTACAGTCTAAAGGTTTCTCCTTAATATATCAGCCTGCAGAGCTGAGACAAGTCAGTGTGAGTTCTTATATAATCACCCTTAGCCTGATCAGTAGAGTAGAAATTGTGTTTAGACAAATAACACACACTCATTTAAGATTGAGAAAGCTGTGGATAGTTCTCAATATGCAGAACACTCTTAAAGCTTTTTTTCATACCTATGCCCTGCATTAAGCTACCAGATATCAATATAGAGCCTATCTGTTGTGAATTTCAGCTTAACTCTTTGCATGCTGGGTAATTTTGTCATCTGCTAAATTGTTGTCTGCAGCATATTCATAAGTTATCCTAACTACACACTTTCTTTCTAAGTTTTTCAGAAGTTCAGTCTCATTGACAAACAGTTTGGATATATCAGATCAGACCCCACATTATGTTGGCCCTGATCTGGATCCAAACTGTTTGTATAGGTCATTAGTGGTGGGAGAATCCCACTACACACTTTCTTTCTAAGTTTTTCAGAAGTTCAGTCTCATTTACAAACAATTTGGATATCAGATCAGGCCCCACATTATGTGGGGCCTGATCTGGATCCAAACTGTTTGCATAGGTCATTAGTGGTGGGAGAATCCTCCTCTAGCATCCAAAGAATTAATACAAGTTCCAGCGGTCTATGCTCTATCCATTCTTTCACTACATTCTTTCAGCATCATGTTCAGGTCCTCTACAAAAGTTATATAAATTGTGTCCCTGGGGTCAAAATTGGCACCGCCCCTGGGGTGTTAAGTTTTCAATAGAAAATATATATATATATATATATATATATGAAAATCTTCTCCTCTGATTGTCTGGTGAGCGATGTCAGGGCCATTCTGGCCCTCTTGTCCTTGTTGAATATTCATGTCAGATATATTGACACCATGAATATTTATTAGCTTATTTTTTGTCGAGCCCGCTTGTGGTGAGGTCGACATAGTTGCCACAATGTTTGCGCATGATGGGTGTATGTTAGTGCGTCCGTGAGTGTGTCCGGGCTCTTACTCAGAACTCCGTGGATGGCCTGTGTAATGACTAGATATAAGTGTTTCTCTAAAAGGTATACCGTGTCGCATGGAAACACAAGGTCAGTAACTGATAGGTCAAGCTCATACATGTACTTAGAGGTCATAGGTCAAAAACATGTATTTTTTGGCTTGTCCGGGCTCTAACTCACAACTCCATGGATGGATTGTGAACTGACTATATATTAATGTCCCTCTAGAAGGTACAGCGTGTCGCGAGCAAAAACAGGTCAGTAGCTGAAAGTTCAAGGTCATACTTAGAGGTCAAAGGTCAAAACATGTATTTCTGTTGCTTGTCCGGGCTCTAACTAAGAACTCTATGGATGGATTGTGAAATGACTAGGCATAAATGTTCCGCTAGAAGGTATGGTGTGTGGCGCAGAAAATCCAGGTCAGTAGCTGAAAGGTCAAGGCTACTCTTGGAGGTTAAAAGTCAGATTTTGCAAACACAATGTAAGGCTACTCTTGGAGGTTAAAAGTCAGATTTTGCAAACACAATGTATGCCTATAATCACCCTTTAATTGATATCCATGCCTTTTCATGTTTTTGCAAAGTAGACACAGATCAGGCATTCCTATAGGAGCTACCTGATAAGGATCTGCTCTATCTAATTTTCATCTACTATTGGTGAATGACTAGCGGGCTCGACATGTTGCCCGTGGGCATTCTAGTTTTGTTATGGTACATGTGCCCCACAATCACCTTATACCAGGATGTTTTGGTATTGGTAGAAACTCAGATCTTTTATAATTTCATAAGCAAGCAGAGCAGACATTGATCAGACGGCTCCTATAGGAGCCGCCTGATCTGGATCTACATGTATTCTGTTTGTAAATTCGTGAAATGGCGTTAATATGAAATAAAAGATCGACCAGTTATCAAAAACAAATCCAGTATGTACATATAATTTACCGATTGTTTCATTGTATTTTCCCGACTGACTGGTACATGTATAACCATGGGTATGATATTTTCTTACTCTCCGATAAACACTTGCCCGAGCTAACAAATCATGCTTGGACACCTATTATTGTAAACACAACATCCATATTTTCCAAATGGATGAAGATTTAACCTACAATAAAACCCCTTCTAATGGGACCACCAATAAGTCTTAGAGGTTTAACCCTTCGCTTGCTATTCACGTCAATATACCTACCTGTAAATAGTGAAGAACCAGATGAGACAGCTCCTGCAGGAGCTGTCTCATCAGGGTCTGCACTATTTACACCTTGATTGTGTAACCAGTGCACTCCACAGCAGTGATTGCACAGCGAAATACTTGTACACTGAAGATATATGTAAATATACAACAGGACATGAGTAAAGAAGGAGAAATGTATTTTAAAATTCAGCAAGAGAAGGGTTAAATCTGGGTATTCAAGGCATGTTTTAGGTTATTGCAGGGCGAAACTTATGCAGAAAACTTTTGTAGGAGCTTTCTGCGTTTCTTCCGTGCTGCATTAAGCAGCTTTTTGTTTTAAACCCTTTCCCTGTTCTATATTTATTCCAATACCTACTGAATACTCGTGGACAAAAGAGTTACATTTACATGTATAATGAAATATGGAAGGTGGAACATGGTAGCCATTTTATAAAGTAAAGACACATATCTTTCAAAGTCCATTAGCAAACAGAGCAGACACTGATCAGACGGCTCCTGGGTCGATTCTGTTTGCAATTGTGTGAAAACACGTTTATATCAAGGAAGGTGTTAAAGATCATAAAGTGGTTTATTTAGAGGGTCTTACTGTACGCATATGACAATTAATTTATTGCCCACAATAAACGTCATCGAGGACCACAATAAATATGGTTCTCGTGATAAAAATATGAGATAAAGATTGGTAATTGTGTCACCTTTCTCTCGAATTCCCATCTTTTATGGTTGTAGGTGGCTTCCTTAGCATCTAGTCTCCGGAGAATGGCCATGTTCTCATGTGCCACACGAACCAACTCTCGCTGCCTCTTTGCCTTGTTCAGACTGTCAAATATAAAAGTGTATACAGTGAAACCCCTCTAAACCGGACGTTAATTTTGGTATAAATATCGGATTTGGAGACAGGTGGCAGCTTAATGCAGGGTGAAAGTCATGCAGAAAGCTCCTCTAGGAGCTTTCTGCATGACTTTTACCCTGCATTAAGCAGCCACCTGCCTAAAAGTAGCTAAATTCTTCTTTTCTAGAATTCCGGTTTAGAGGTGTTTTATTGTAATTATTTATAACAATAATGTACATGACATTGTTGTATAAGTTGGATAAAGACATGTTCTATACCAAAAACACGTCTGTGCCTTTCTGCGCAGCAACGGAACTATTTTCAACCAACGCGTTTGGCAAAATTCTACACTGTTTGTAACGCAAGTAAGCCAAACATGACGGGTGAAAAATAGCACAGAACTTGGTCTGATACCACTTTCTGACGCTGCGACTGATCGCTGTTTGCAAAGTCTATGGTTTTCATATAGTGTGGCTCATTTAGTAAGAAACTAACTAAACCCCAAAGAATTGATGCACAACCATTTCTATCATAACATATTTAACTCTTTTTTCGCTGCCAATGTCTTATTAGTGATTGCCTATGCAAACAGTTTGGATCCAGATGAGACTCAAAATGACTCGTGCACTCTTGACCGATTGGTCACAATAGTGCTATTTTATAATGGCACATGATTTTTTAAATAAATACTTGAATTGCTCTGATCTAATATTTCGACCACTAAGGGCCTTTTACAAAGTTTAACATGGCAAAATCTGTAGAATCCGGTCTATATTATTTGCATAAGCAGACGGAGTTAAACCTAGTCTGGCAGCTCCTACAGGATTTAAACAATCAGTTGGCATTAATTCAGTATTCTCTATTACTATTTAAAATGCTGTTTGTCCAGTTAAAGTAGAACAATCTATCATTGCCCAGTATAGTCCATTCAATATGAATTAATTAAATATATTAGAGGAATTTGAACTGCAAACTGCAGATTTTGATATCTCTTTCAGAATTATAAAATATGCACACTCTATTCGGAGGCTTTGTCCTGGGTCTACATCGTTTGCAAAAGTCATTTAACTCGTATCTCACATACCTTTTAGCTTCATAAACATTTCGGTGATCTACGTTTCCGCCCGTCAAAAGAATGTGTTCCATTTTGTCCAAGAGGAGGCGATTGTCTCGCTCAATGATGGCCAATCGTGTTGCTTCTTGCTGCAGAGTTAGTTAAAGAATTGAAAATAAAACATATAGGCCTACTACAGTAATAAAATATACCTAAGAAATAATTACCTTTACATTGTATTAAGCAACCAACTGCGTTTTAAGACTTCTATGTTCAATAAATGAATGACCGCTTAAGATAGATTCTACTGTATACATATATACAAAATAATACCGTTTAATAAAACTTGAGAAACATTCAATTTTCTCCACTGAGAAGCTACCTTTCTGCGGAAAATCATGTTATCTCAAACTTTTTCGGAAGATTACCACTTGTAGTTAGGCGAATCTGTGACCATCTTTGCCAACAGTGTGTTGACGACACAACATGGCGACGGAAGAGGTAACCATTATTCTGTCGTACAAATGATGTCTTCTTAACTCTTTCACTGCCAATATCGCATCAACCATGCAAACAGTTTGGATCCAGATGAGACTCTCACCAGGATCCAAACTATTTGTTAATGTGTCTGTTTTCGAAACAAAAATGAAGAAAAAGAAAAGAAAATTGTAGCAGACAAAGTTTGCAGATGACAAAATTTGGCAGAGAAAGAGCTAATTATGTCTTATCTGGATCCAAGTTGTTTTCAAATGCAAGTCAGGTCGCCTTGAAAGTAAATATTAATTCTAAACCGGGGAGACACATGCTCTGTCATTTGCAAACAGTGTAGAGTTAGATCAGAGGCTCCTAGAGCGACCATCTGATCAGGGTTGATCATTCAAAGTCCGGTAGTAAATTTAAGTTGATTCCATGGTATCCCACTCTGAAAATTTAAATTGAAGGGGTTAACCCTTTTCTTCATGTAAACGCCTTTTCGGGCATTTGCAAACAGAGTAGACCCAGATCAGACGGTTCCTGTAGGAACCGTCTGATCAGGGGCTGTTCTGTTTGCTTATGAAATGTTACAGGTTTTGTTAAAGCAAGACATCACTTGGAAATTTTACATGATAAACATTCAGCTAATAAATATTCATGATGTTATTATGTCTTACATGGACATTGAACAGGGAAAGGGTTAGTATGATACAGTAAAACCTCTCTTAACCGGAATTCTAGTAGAGAAGAATTTAGATATTTTAGGCAGGTAACTGCTTAATGCAGGGTGAAAGTCATGCAGAAAGCTCCTCTTTCTCCTCTTTCTGCATGACTTCCACCCTGCATTAAGCTGTCACCTGTCTCCAAGACCGATATTTATACTAAATGTAACGTCCGGTTAAGAGAGGTTTTATTGTACATGAAGGGCTTGAAATAAACATGCTACTGTGCAAGATCAAGACGTCACTGTACATACCTGTAGTTTCTTCAGCTTTATGTTCAGATGCATGTAGATCTTTGGTGGATGGTTATCTATAACCGCTTTGGCTGTAAAAGTAACAAATGATAATTATCGATCATTTTACATGTTGATTCAAAATTTGAGACAGACTCATAAACGAATTTAAATAGCGTTGCAAGTTCATCATTTTAAAGATATTTGCCTACGCTTTACTCATATATAATGGTTACTGTGATGTACTGAACAAGTGACTTCATTTCACTGGTTTGGGCATAGTTTTTCACAATACAGTGAAACCCTTCTTAAGCGAACGTTAATTTTAATATAAGTATCGGTCTCTGAGACAGGTAGCAGCTTAATGCAGGGTAAGTCATGCAGAATGCTCCTCTAGAAGCTTTCTGTATGACTTTCTTCCTGTATTAACCTTTAGCCTGCTATGGGCGGATGAGTGAATATATATGCAAACAGTTTGGATCCAGATGAGACACCGGGTAACTCGGTGTCTCACCAGGATCCAAACTGTTTGACACCCTGGTGGCATTTTGGTAGACGAATTGATTATAGCCTGGATTTTGAAAATGTAGTAGGTGAAAAATTCTGTAAAAATAATTTGCTCAGCAGGCTAAAGGTTAAGCAGTCACCTGCCAAAACTTCTTCTCTACTAGAATTCCGGTTTAGAGGTGTTTTACTGGATTTGTTTGCTTGTGTAGCCTGTTTATACTTTTGTCTGATTAAATATTATTCCTTTACGTGATAGAGACACCTTTACAAACATAGTATATACCTAGACCAGATGACTCCTGTTTGAGTCTGCTTTGGTTGCTTATAAAATTAGATGGATCTGAGTCTATACAGTTGTTGCTACGGCCAGACAGAACACCCTGTATTCATATGTACCATCACACGTATATAAACAGTCAGCCAATACATATTCACGATGCCATTATTTCTTACGTGAATATTTATCAAACGGTTAACACCCCCCCCCCCCCCCCTTATAAACGTCTTTTCGCGCATTTGCAAACAGGGGAGAATCGGATCAGAGGGCTCCTGTAGGATCTGCATCAACAGGGTCGTCTGCACTGTTTGTTATGTTACCCTTTTTTTCTTTAGAAAATCCATAAATATTCACGGGTGAGCTTGGCCTGTATCAATTTTGGAATAGTCCATTTGAAAAGTTAGCATTGTAAGGGTTAAAATCACAATAGACACAGTGAGCCCATAGATATTCATCATGTAAAGGATTAAAAGAAATAGGGGAATACATAAATTGAAACTGGAAACAGATGATGTGCTTAACCTGTGTCCTGCTGTAACAATGAGGTCTGCTTAAACATAGATATGTTGCAATTTTATTTTTACTAACTGACCGAGTGCATTTAACAGCTTGTATTGTGACGGGACGACTATCTACTCGAGCTGAATTGTTGCAAATGTAAGATCAAGCTTACAGGATAATGGTTAAAATGGAAATTGATTATCCATCGAAACGTCACATTAACAACAGAATACTTTTAATAATCTATAGATTCGCCGCCGAAGTCTCCAGATTATGAATTATAGGACTTGCTGTAAAGGGTGAATCTGTAATTACGTCTTGCAAAAAGTTTAGATCCAGTTCAGAGCCGCCGTGTAAATCGGCGTCTCATCAGGTTGCAAACTGTTGATACACCACTTAGATTTAGAGAAAGAATTGAACGAAAGTGCATTCTGACACTTAAAACAGACGACGATGTTTACAGATGAAAATTATTTGGCGCTAAAAGAGTTAATGTAGTTTGGTCGTTCGTGAACAATAATATCAAGACTTAGAGATCTACCTGCATGCACTTTCTTTCTGTGTATTTTGAAAACGTCCTGATCCCATCTTTGCTTCAAAAAGACGTTGTTAACAGGTGTATATGGTTGATACGCTCGGTGCATCTTCACAATTTGGTGAAACAATTCTTAATCCCCATTGCTCGCAAAGAAATGTGTACCCGTGTCTCGCCGAAAATAAAAAGAGTGTATCTATGGTAAATATTTACGTTATTTGACGTCACTTCTGACGTAATGACGCAACGGCCAAAGTGAAATGACGTCAACTATTATTCAACTATCATGAGAATTCTTAGCAAAAAACAACAACATGGATACAAACTATTTTTTGTCAAAACATTAATTTATACTAGATCTAGGTCTAGAAATCTACTTCTATGATTTAAAGTAGGTCCTAGTGGTGAGAAAACTGCATTTGAGCCAAGTTGTATGCATTTTTGTATCAGTTGTGGTCATTTTCAATCAAATTCTTACCCTAGTGCCAGTAGTAGAAACAGACCGATCGCAATTAGATCTACCTTTGAAGGGGGGGGGGGGGGAGATTCGAAAAAATGTGAATAATACGTTTACACCGTAGTTCATTCTATTTTACAAGAACATACAAACAGTGCGTCATAATGTTTAAAAAAAACGTACTACATTTTCTTGTTTATATCAGAGACCTATATTACGTTTATATTGAACATATAAAACTCACGCTTGTATATTCACCTTTTGACCTTGAAACTTTTTTCAATGACCTTGACATTGAAATCGAATTGAGGCGCACAAAATTAATATTCATCATATTGCTAGTAATCACACTAGAAGTTCAGATAGTTTCGAACCAAATTAGACTCACATTACTCGGGGATGAGATTGAAACAACACGTTAAACAATTCACTTACTGAAAAAAAAAGTCGCCTGCTTCTATTCTTCAAAGTGCATCGCTAAAGCTTTGCTAAAATGTTATCCCAGTGTCAAATAGCTTGAATCCATGTGAGAAGCCTAGTTACTATGTTTCTCATTCGGATTCAAGCCGTTTTGGTATTACGGACGAGAGCAGCAAACGAATGGCTAGTTTTAACATATTGCAAACCCCAAAACCTGATCCCACTTTCAAGAATGTAGCAGATGACATTTTAAGAAACCACGATGACTTTTCTGTCTGGTAAATACTATGATGCTATGACATTTCCATCTATACATTAAGTACTGTTCATTGCAATCAACGCAGACTCAGATCAGCTACTGATATAGAATAGATTGTGTATTTCGAGTGTCAAAGGTGTAGATCCTGATCAAGCAAAGGTGTGGCGATTGGTCTGGTTCTCCATTTTTGTATATCGAATTTGGCCAAATTCTGTCTGGACCGGTTCATATATTATACTCTGAATTCATATCACTTGGAGGGCTGTTAGTACAGATAGATCCCTTGCATTTTTGCAAGCAAATGAGTACTGTACCCCGTGCTTTCTTCACGAGCATCGCTTTGTGTCACGGTTTTTGCATGTGCATCTGATGATTGCTAGTAGATCTGCATGGTCGGGAGGCATGCCTATTCTGACAGGGACATACTGATTGTTGTCTAGCTTCCATCCCCAAAACGCAGCAGATGTTTCAGTCCAATTGTGAGTTTGAAAATGAACGCGAAGACTGTTGAATATTGCGGCTGCTGATGTTGGCGGCAGTGTGTGTATTTGCACTGTGTTGAAACTAGCGATTGTCTTTTCTGTGAAAATGCGCAATTTCAAGCTGTTCAATGTGTCGAAGCCGGATCCATTGTACAGTGTGACAAGGATTATTTCGCCAGCGCAGGGCACTTGGTCTTGAATTGTATTGTGTTGAAACTCTGCAAAATCTCTCTATAGCACATCGCTTGAGGTGATCTTTTTCAGGGTTTGCCCCTTTCCTATCCCGACATCGCATCCAGTGAGGACATGTACGAAAGGGAGGATACTCAGGATAGAGCACATATGCATGCCAAAAACTGTTTTTGTCTTTTGAATACTCCAAATCTTCCTGTTCGCACAGATGTTTTTGTCTGATCGGAAAACAATGTCTTTGGCCTCTAGCTCTGCATGATAGCACAAGAGTACCAGTAAGTCAGTGTCTTAACCAATAAGTGTTGTAGACTGTTAAGAGGCATACATGACGGCTGTTTGTACACTTATTTATGCTCACATCAGCATCAGCTTTTGCACGGACGATCTCGCATCCGATGTTCTCAAGCGTAAGATAAATGAATGCCTGCTTGTTTTCAAAAGAATTTCTTTTTCTCAAAGTTCGTCTATTTCTTTGAGCGAAATGGAGATTCGGTCGTTAACAGAACTTTCGTACCTATAACCCCTTTGCTTCGACGTTGATGTGCGATGTCCTTAGTGGTGGGTCCGTTCAGGTAGCCATCAAACACAACGACCGGTTATCCATACCTCCCCTGAACGTAGTCCGCACACAGTTGGCAAATCCCACTAATGTGTGGCCTCTAGGCCATGGAATTTTCTACAACAGCGATCCACCATCAAGCACGTACATCACCTCTTCATTTTCTTCAGGACTTGCAGCGCAATCACACATTGACCATATCGTGTCGGCAAGTGTAGCGTTTTGAGCCCCTCTCATGCAACCAGTATTGTCAAATAACGATGCTGGAACTGGGCAAAGTTCATGAGAGAAGACATTACCTAGATCATCTACTTTCCCCGTGGCTGCAACTAACAGACGTTGAAACAGAAGCTGGTGACTAACAGATACCACTTCATTTCCGAATTGCACTGTGGAGTATGAGGTCAATGTAATTGCCTGCTTGCACATTTTAAACGACAATTCCGTCACATTTTGACCTTTTAAGATCTTTAATTATTTCAATACCCGACTTCTTCGCATTGTGAACATTTACATTCCCCGTTGATGATGTTTCGCAAGGATTGTCCGGCTTCAAAAGGCCTTCTTTCTGTAAGGTAACGCTAACAAATGCCTCAACTTGGTTGCGATTTTGTGGTCGGCCTTTGGGCGACTTCGCCGGAGCTCTAAAATTGACACTACACCTCTGGTGATAGATTGCATCTGCTGCCGGTATATCCTGGGCAAATTCAAGCCTGGCTCGCACTTCATTGCCCCAATGACCACGTCTACGCTCACATTCCTCTCTGATTCCAACGTTCTGACTGGGAACACATCAACTCCCCCTTTATTGCCCTTAAGTTTTGCATTTTGCCACAAAATAAACAGTGCAGTTCAAAGTCGAAACCGCCATTTGACCGCAAACGCCTTTATTCTTTTGACAAATTTGAATCCGAGTTTCCAGAACGCCTCAGTTCTCTTTGTCCGCAGTAATCGGGACTCATTTGTTCTTCATGAAACTTAGTAGATCTAGATTCTAATTATATTTATTGGCATCGTTTCTCGAGAAGTATTATTCATTGGCATTGTATCTCGAGTAATGATACCTATTGGCGCCGTCTCTCGGGTATAGCGCTATTCATTGGCGTTGTATGTCGGGTAATAGTATTCATTGAAATTGTTTCTCAAATATATCTAGTAGTATTTATTGTCATAGCATCTCGAGTAGATCTAGTATTAATAAATGGCATCTTATCTCAAGTAGTTAATTTATTGGTATCGTTTCCCGAGTAGTAAATCTAGCATATATTTGACATCATATATTGAGTAGTAATATTTATTGGCATAGTATCTTGATTAGTGATATTTATTTGCGTCGTATTTCGAATAATAATATGTGTTGACATCGTATCTCGAGTAGCAATATTTATTGACATCGTATCTGGAGTAGATCATGTGAAATTCGTTGACAATCACATCTAAAGTGATCATATTTATTGACACCGTTTATTGATTAGAATTATCACAAGTTTTGTGTGATCGACCCTCAACTGGGTTAAACCAGAATCCGGTGACTTAATTCTTTGACTAAGTATATGAGGGCGAGTGGGAATGACCCATTGTGACTCAAATATACAGTAACACATATCTACAGTGGCCAAAATGTTTCGAATTCTGGGTTTTTAACCCTTTCTCTTTTTCATATTTATTCCAAATTTTAATACCTAATGAATATTCATGGATGAAATAGTTACATGTATAATGAAATATGAAAGGTGGAACCTTGTAACCATTTTAGAAAGTAAAGAGACCGATCTTTCAAATTCCGTCAGCAAACAGAGCAGACCCTGATCAGGCGGCTCCTATAGGAGCCACCTGATCTGGGTCTACTCTGTTTGCAAATGTGTGAAAACACGTCTACAAAATGTAAATGAAGGAAAGGGTTAATATAGAATGCAGTAGCTTAATGCATTTCTGCGTTACTTTCGTCTTGCATTAAGCTACAGCCTGCTATTACAGATTGCTTATTTATAATATAATTGCTATATAGGCACGTGATACTATACGTCAGTGTTTCACACCAGGCGTTTCAAAAAAACGGGGACTCCAAAAAAAAAGTTAAACATTGTACCTGATAGAGACACCTTTGTAGGGGTCGTCCGATCTGGGTATATTCCGTTTTCTTATGGGATAAAATATATCTGATTCTGCAGAGTGGCTTGGCCAAATATTCATGTGTTCATATGCCATTATGAATAATTGATGTGTAATCTAATTACTATTCATGATGTCATTATTTCTCACACGATTGTTCATCAGGTACGAGGATTTCGGAGATAAAAACTGTCCAGACAATAATTTGTAATTACACTTTGCTGTAACAATTACAAATGGTCTGACAATAAGTCTGGGCATTATCTGCCAACAGCATTAACAACTACAGTAAAACCTCTCTAAACCGAACGTTTAATTTAGTATAAATATCGGTCTTGGAGACAGGTGGATGCTTAATGTAGGTTGAAAGTCATGCATAAAGCTCCTCTAGGAGCTTTCTGCATGACTTTCGCCCTGCATTAAGCAGCCACCTGCCTAAAGTATCTAAATTCTTCTCTACTAGAATTCCGGTTTAGAGAGGTTTTACTGTATACTAATTACACATGTGAAGATTAATCCTATTCCAGCCTGGTGTTTGGAGATATTATGAGCACAAGAATGTACACGTGCATTATAAATATAGTGTAAAATAAACTGAAAGGCACATAACTCTGTGAAAACCCAACAGCATTCCTAACTAGGCTTGTTAGTAATCACTCAGGCACTATAGTGTAAAATAAATTGAAAAGGCAAAAACTTAAAACTGTTTGACAGCATGTACAACTAGGCTTGATACAAATCATTCCTGTAAATTGTCTTCCAATTCCAGCCATAGGTCTTGCAGATACTGCACGTACAAAAATATTGTAAACAAATAGATAAAATAGACTAAGATATGGCCATAATTCTGTGTGAGAAAAAAAGTCTCAGCAAAATCTGAAGACAGCATGCATTTGCTGAAGTTTCACCCAGTTCATCTTTTAGATATCTTTAACCCTTTCCCTCTTAAATATGCATGTAATGAATGATGACATCGTGGATATCTATATAAGCTGGAATGTTATTTTGAAGGGAATGGTTTTGCCTTGACAAATACTGTAGAGTCAGTATCCATGCTTATAAAGCTTTTGAGTTGAGTCTGAGTTCGTTCTCAAGCTTTTGATTGGTCAGATTTGAGTTCTCAAGCTTTTGATTGGTCAGATTTGAGCCAAAGGCTCAAATCTGACCAATCAAAAACTTGAGAACGAACCCAGACTCAACTAAAAGTTTTATAAGCATGGACCCAGATCTACATCATATCATCAGCAGACCCTGGTCAGATGGCTCCTACAGGAGCCGTAAGATCTGGGTCTGCTCTGTTTGCAAATACATAGAAAGGTGTACCATATTTATTTGGTAGAGGGTTACACAAGTTCGTGATATACAAAGAAACAACTAATGATTAATCATTTTTGCACTCATTTATTGTTACAGACTCATAATAATATCACATTATTGTAGAGCATTTGGTTAATAACAGACAGTAAAAAAATGCATTCAAGATCACACATAAACTACATTCAATGATTTAGCTAAAAACAATGACTTGTTGGAATGACTTAACCCTTTTCCTGGAAAATATTCATGTAAGAAATAATAACTTCATGAATATTTATTAACTGAATTTTTATAGTTGTATATGAACACTATTTTTGCACTGACAGCAACTAATTTACAGCGTTAAATGACCATTCATTAATTGAACATAGGTGTCTTAAAAAGCAGTGGTTGCTGAATGCATGGCAAAAGTAATGCAGAACGCTTCAACTTTTTGTTTTACTTTCAACCTGCATTAAGCTACCTCTTGTCTCTAAGACCTAGATTTAAACCTTAATTTAATGGTCACTTAACCCTTAGCTTGCTATGCAAATGAGGTCTGTTTAAGCTCCGATCTGTTGCCATTGTCACTTACTTTTGATTTGTTCAAGCTTTTGAGATACTATTCACAGAGTGTCAAACGGCTTAAATTGGATCCTGATGAGACGCCGAGTAATTCGGTGTCTCATCTGGGTCCAAGCTGTTTGCAAATGTCAGTTAGGTCGTGTTTAGCAGGCTAAGGATTAAGATAGGTCCAACTGTATATTACTTCCTATAGGAGCTGCCTGATACTCTGTTTGCAAAGGTGCTAAAATGTGTCAATATCAAGCAAAGGGTTAAATCATGCTACTTGGGTTTCAATCATAAAGCCTTGTGGCTGTAAGTATATTTCAATTACTATGACCCATCTTCCTCTTTGTTTAATTGCTCAAGTTAAGATTAAGAAAGGGCTAAATTTCCTTGTGTTCAAAAAGGATATTGCTAAAATATTCAAAGTGGACGGAATATTGAAAATATATATGTACAATGAATATTAAACTATTATTGCAATACTGAAGGGATATTGACAAATTGCAAATTATAAATACAAGTACATTTTTATAAAAAGGAATTAAGAAATCACATATAAAAAAAAGCAGATCTAAGGCACTATAAAGTCAGGAAACAGCAAAAAATAATAAAAGTTGTATAAAAGTAGTAAAGTGATTGTCAGTGATAAGTATTATGCAGTAACTATGAACAAAAATAATACAGACATTTGGAAGTTTTCGCTTGGAATGTTCTAAGTAAATTGAATCATGTCAGCATGCGAAAACACAGAATTAGCATAAACAGAGTATTCATGGAGAAATGAGATCCATGTTGAAAGAGTGATGGAAACAGTGCTACAGACCGATGTGACAAACAAATGCATGGTAGACACACGGACAGACAGACTGACAGACAGAGACAGACAGGCAGATAGACAGATGATGCAGGCGTGAATCTTAACCCTCTGAATGAGGGAAATGAGTGCACTGTCCTCTGCAAACAGTGTAGACCCAAATAAGAGGGATCCTAGAGGAGCCATCTGATCATGATCTACACTGTTTATCATTCAAAATCCCTTTAACAAAACTTACCCTTTCACAGGGTATGGACAATGATTGAATATTCAACTCTGAAATTTCATCACTGAAAGGTCGGCATAAAATACTTACATAACTAACACACTTGCAACTTAATGAAAAATGCAGGTGACATAAAAATACTTACATAACTAACACACATAAATAAATAATGTAGGTGATATAAAATACTTACATAACTAACAGATATACAACTTAACCCCTTCCCTGTTCAAACATTCATGTAGGAAATAATGACATCATGAATATTTATTAGCTAATTTTTTATACTGTAAAAGTTTCAGAGGAATTTTTTGCTTAAACAAAATCTGCAGAATCAGATCTTTATCATGTTATAAGCAAACAGAGCAGACCCTGATCTGATGACTCCTATATAAGCTGACTGATCTGGGTCTGCTCTGTTTGCAAATGCATGGAAATGTGTTTATATGCAGGAAAGGGTTAATAAATAATGTAGGTGACCTAAACTACTTATCTTACATACAAACAACTTCATAAATAATGTCTCACTTACAAATCGTATGAAAATACCATTTCTAATACATATCTTATGAGCACTTTATCAATCAAAAATTTCATCACAAAATATTACAAAACCATATTGGAACATATGCAAGGACTTATAATGGTGGTGCATGATTTTTTCCTCTATTGGTGGTAATGATTTTTTGTTTTTATTGGGGTTTTATGTCGCTTTAAGTATATTTCAGTCAAACCACCGTGTCCAGCTAATTACATGTGGAGGACGACCCCAGAGGTTTTTTCATGCAGGAAACAAATTGCATTGTCTCATGCAACATCTGAGTAGAACCACCGACCTAAGAAGGCCTATATATGGATTAAAGGGTTCAATATATATTATATCAAAAGATGACATCAAAATATCACAGTTGCATAACATCATCACAGATCACATGTCAGTTACATATAAATTTATATTCTAGAATGGGACACAAAAATCAGTAATGCATGATGATTTATCAATTTTAACCCTTTCCTTCTTATCAACGCCTTTTCAACCATTTGCAAACAAAGTAGACCCAGATCAGAAGGCTCCTACAAGAGTCAATTTATCAGGGTCTGCTAGCTGTTTGCTTATGGTATACTATAGATCTGATTCTACAGTTTCTGCCTCTGATAGCCAAAACATCCTGTACATATATGCCATCATAAAAAATTAGCTAGTAATTATTCATGATGTCATTATTCCTTACATGAATATTAAACAGGGAAAGGGTTAAATAATGGGATAACAAGACTTTTAGCATCATTTCTGTATAAAAATGTAAATATGGGAATCTTAACAACTAAGTAAATTTTTATAATGAAAATTATTTTCTGCATTTGTTTTCGAAATGCATTGTTTTCTTTACAACAGCAGAATGTGACACAGTCTGGATCAGAGTTTGGTCAGACATATTGTCAGCATGATTAGTGTGAAATAAACATAAACTGTGTGATACATAAGTCAAAGGGAAACAGACCATCGTCTGTTTTCAACATGTTTGCAGTATTTTCATCAAATTGATCTTGAAGTTCTCATTTCTGCAACATATTAACTCTTTGCATGTAAGAGGCGAGGGTCATTCTCTCAAAATTAATGACCTATGTAAAAAGTTTGGATCCTGAGTGAGGCATGATCAGAGATAAATAAATGTTTGTCATTCAGGGGCAACTTCTACAAAATATTCAGGGAGAATATTGATCGTTTGAAAATGTTGCAGACAACATTTGAACAAATGATAGATTTAACCCTTTCCCTTATGTAAGCGCATTTTGATGCATCTGCAAACAGAGTAGACCCAGATCAGACGGCTCCTATAAGAGCCATCTGATCAGGGTCTGCTCTGTTTGCTTATGGTGTAATATAGATCTGATTCTACAGCTTCTGTCTGAGACAAAATGTCCTGTGTTCATATGCCATTATAAAAAATAATTTTTATTAATATGCATGACGTCATTATTTCCTACATGAATATTCATCAGGGAAAGGATTAAGGAGTAATTACATTCAGTCAAAACTAGAGGTTTTTGTCACAAAAACGGATGTCTCCCCTCTAATAAAAACAATATGTAAAGGGAAATCACTAAAAATGTTATGGTCTTGATGAATGATACTTCCCCTCATTATGCGTTTTCCACACTACATTTTTCAAGAAGAAAATGATAACAGCTAATAACTCCAAAAATACTGATACCAGATTTATGGCCCTTGTGCATGACACTTACTTTCATCATGCTCTTTCCAAAAATAAAATGTCATTCCAATAGCATCATTCGAACAGGAGTTATTGATCGGCCAAAAAATGTAACAAAGGGCAATAACTCCAAAAGTATTGAAGCCAGAATTATGGCCCTTGTTCATGACTCTTTCTCTCATCTTCTCTTTCCATGTATGAAGTTTCAATATGATGGCAAGAGCCATGTAGGAGTTATCGTCCGGACAAGAAAGAATTTAACAAATGTACAAGGGGCAATAACTCTTAATTTATTGAAGCTCGAGTTAAGGATCTTATGCATGACACTTTCTCTTATCATGATCGTTCCATGTATGAAGTTTCACTCCAATGGCATGTGTCACATAGGAGTAATCATCTGGACAAAAAATTGTGATTTTTTTTACAAAGGGCAATAACTCCAATATTGGTGAAGCCAGAGTTATGGACCTTGTGCATGACACTTCCTCTCGTAATGATCTTTCCATATATGAAGTTTCAATCCAATGGCATGAGCCATATAGAAGTTATCGTCCGGACAAAAAAGTGTGATTTTTTTACAAAGGGCAATAACTCCTATATTAGTGAAGCCAGAGTTATGTACCTTCTGCATGACACTTCCTCTCATTGTGCTCTTTCCATATATGAAGTTTCAATCAACTGGCATCAGGCATATTGAAGTTATTGTCCGGACAAAAAATTATGATATTTTTTACAAAGGGCAATAACTCCAATATTAGTGAAGCCAGAGTTATGGACCTTGTGCATGACACTTCCTCTCATCATGATCTTTCCATATATGAAGTTTCAATCCAATGGCATGAGCCATATAGGAGTTATTGTCCGGACAAAAAAGTGCTATTTTGTTTTTACAAAGGGCAATAACTCCAATATTAGTGAAGCGAGAGTTATGGACCTTGTGCATGACACTTCCTCTCATTATGCTCTTTCCATATATGAAGTTTCAATCAACTGACATCAGGCATATTGAAGTTATCGTCCGGACAAAAAGTGTGACGGACAGACGGACGGACGGACAGACGGACAGACAGACAGACAACTCTCACGAAAACAATATGTCTCCCCCATATAAATATGGGGGGAGACATAATAATATTGAAAGTAAACCTAAACAGTGTCATGATATAAATAATTACCCTGTAAAAAGTAGCTGGGATATCATTGGCAACAAACGCTAAGAAAATGCAAATCTAAACACAAATGAAATATGGTAAGTTCACCCTTTACTCCATAAATACACCTTTCTATGCCTTTGCAAACTGAGTAGACCCAGGTCAGGTGGCTTCTACAGGAGCTGTGAGATCAGGGTCTGCTCTGTTTGCTTATGATATAATAAAGATATGATTCTACAGTTTCTGCCATGGCCAAAATTTGCTGTGTCTATATGCCACTATAAGAATTAATCTAATTAATATTCATGACATCGTCATTTCTGAAATGAATATTCATGGAATAAAGGGTTAAAGAATAAATTGCAAAATCCTTACAGTAAATGATTTAATAAAGTTTCATATCAAGTTTAACCCTTTCTGTGTTGAATATTCATGTAAGAAAGAATGATATCATGATTGTTTATTGACTGAATATGTATGCATGATTGTTTGGAAGTTTCATAGACAAACAGATTAGACCCTGATCAGATGGCCCCTGGGTCTACTCAGTTTGCAAAGGTGTGTTGGAAAGGTGTTTACATGAGGAAAAGGTTTAATACATATCAATTGTGACCATAATACTTATATAATTAACCCTTTACTCCGTGCATTTCATGTAAGAAATAATGACATCATGAATATCAATTAGTTTAAATTTGATAATGACACATGAACACAGGAATGTTTCACCATGGCAGAAACTGTAGAATCATACATTTATCTATATTATAAATTTTCATAAGTAAACATAGCAGCCACTGATCAGATGGCTCCTACAGGAGCTGTCTGATCTTGGTCTACTCTGTTTTCAAATGCATATTTATGGAGTAAAGGGTTAACAATATGGGTAAATTTTATAAATAATACTGTAGTACTCTGTTGGCACAGGATGATGATGCATTCCCATATATGGTTGAAGGTGTTATGGTAAGCCTTAACCCTTTCCTCCATAAATACGTCTTTCTACGCCTCTGTAATAACCACTTCTTGAAACCATTGTGATAGAGCATTTGCTCCTATAGGAGCAAATGCTCTATTTATCACAATGGTTTCAAAGTACAAAATTCCCAAAATTTACTTTTCTCTAGTAAATGCTCATTTTGGGTGGATTCATTCAAAGAGGTTGGGTCTAAAAATAGCCTATGGAGGAATTGGTTAAGACATAGACAATAGTGTTAACCCTTTCTCTCCTATAAATTCTTTTTTGTGCCTTTGCTATCGGAGAATACCCAGATCAGACAGCTACTGTTGGAGCTGTCTAATCAGGGTCTGCTCTGTTTGCTAATGAAATTATAACAGATCTGAGTCTACAGTTTCTACCAGTATCAAACATTCTGTGTACATATGCATTAATTAGAAATTAAGCTAATAAATATTCATGATGTTATTGTTTCTCTCATGAATATTCAATAGGGAAAGGGTTAATCAAACACTTTTCAAGCTCTTCTGTTTCTCGACCAAAGCCTATGATGTGACCACTCTTTAGAATCGCCTCAAAGAGGCTTTGGTTGAGAAATAATTTGCTACTTATCTAGGGCCCTGCATAACCCTTTATTCCATGAATATTCATGTAAGATATAATGACATATCATGAATACCAATTAGATTAACCTTTTCCTCCATAAATATGCCTTTCTACGCCTCTGTAAAAATCACCTGTTGAAACCATTGTGATAAATAGAGCATTTGCTCCTACAGGAGCAAATGCTCTATTTATCACAATGGTTTCAAACTACAAAATTCTAAAAACAATCTTTTTCTCTAGTAAATGCTCCTTTTGGGTAGATTTATTCAAAGAGGTTGGGTAAAAAAATAGTCTATGGAGGAATGGGTTAATTGTTATAATCGTACTTGGACACATGATATTTGAGCACGACAGAAACTGTAGAATCATGTCTATAATAAAGCATTAACAAACAGAGCTGAGACTGATCAGACGACTCCTAAAGGAGCAATCTGATCTGGGTCTACTCTGTTTGCAAAGGTGTAGAAAAACTTATTTATGGAGTTAAGGGTTAAAATAATCAAAAAATGAAGATACAATCTTAATCAGACATGGCAAACAGATGTATCGAGATCTGCTTTACACACATTAATCTTTCCTCTTTCTCACTTTCCCAGAAGACACGGCTCTCTCTCCGTTGATTACACCGTTTTGGTGTACAGCACCATTCTGTTCCAAATTCTTCTGTTGTTGTCGCTGTTTCAGTTTTTTGGTGTATGTCTGGTAGTAGAAGTTAGAGAAAAGTGCAATATGAGAGAAATCATAGAAGATGAGCGACCAGTTGTACAGATTTGGGAAACCGCAGTCGACATAGATGGCATAGGAGGTGTGGAACATGATAGCCCAGAACTGCATCTGTGAACAAAAGATAAAATACTATCATGAAAATTGCCCTCAACTTTAAATTAATTTCATATGCATATATCCTTGATTCCTATATTTCCGTTCTTTCCTATTATTCCGTCCGCATCACAAAAGCGCTTGATATGGCGCGTGCGACCTCTCTACGTCATCGCTCAAAGTGTTTTCCGATTGTAAATAAAACACTTTTAGATACAGAGCCGAAAAAAATAGGGAAAAAACAGGTAAATTGAATGAAACTTTAAAGAAAAATATTATTTTCAACAAAAATATAAACATTCTCGTCACGTGACACCATTTTTCTAACAATATTTCCCAAAAATAATCCATTTTTCAAAGCTTAAAAAAATGACAGATGCCGCGGAAACGTTCAGGCAGGTCCTTATTACGTGCCAAGCAAATAACACGTCACAAGTATACTGTTCAGCAAAACTTAGGGTTCATGTTATGAACATGACTCATGTCAAAATTTGTACAATGGAGTCTGTTATCAGACGGCATAAATACATTTCTGTACTGAATAAAATGCCCCAGTACACATCTAAATTGTAAATATGTTGGTATGTTTGAGTGTTATCTGTTTAGCTGATTGTAATCTGTATATTTCAAAGTATTTTTTAAAATAAATTCTCAGTTAACACTTTTTGTAAAATAACATTTGAATTTATAAGGCTGATAATTCTGTCTTATTTTGTTCATGGTGCTTTTGAAAATGATTTCGATTAATACATAGTTCAACATGACTCAAAATGTTTATTAGGTGTAGTGAATGTCTGGGACTTAACCTTTCTTGTGCAGTATATATTTGACCCAGTTGTGCTCAAACACCTTTGAGTGGGAGATTATGACGTCATAGGAACGGCAATATAGGAAATATGGAGGCTGCATTTGCAGCATTGAGTGAGTTAAAATAACCGGCATTTGGTTCAATTGTTGGGTTATTTGTTTACTTAAAGTGTTATTTTCCGTTAGAAAAATATTTTTTCTCACTATTCCTTCAAGGAAGCTCCTTGTTGCATTTAAAGTAATTGTTTTTATGATAAATTATTTTTGCTAAGGGGAACGGTAATACTGGAGAACACTGTTCAATATTCATGTAAGAAATAATGACATTGACATTATTAGCTGATATTTTATAATATAAATTTTTCAAGGATTTTTTTGGCTTTGACACAAACTGTAGAATCAGATCTGTTCCATTTCAAAAGCAAACAGAGCAGACCCTGATCAGATGGCTTAATCATTAAAATAGCACATAGACACTGGATGTTTTGGCCATGGTAGAAAGATCATATCTACATGTATATTATAGCATAAGCAAACAGAGCAGACCCTGATCAGACGGTTCCCATAGGAGCCGTCTGATCTGGGTCTACTTTGTTTAGAAATGTGTGAAAATGTGTATATATGAGGGAAAGGGTTAACCATTTACTCCATATATACACCTTTTAATGCCTTTGCAAACAGAGTTGACCCTTGCTCCTGTTGGAGCCATCTGATCATCATCAATTCTGTTTGCAAATGGAATAAAATAATATGTATCTAATTGTACAGTTTCTGCCATGGCCAAAACTTTCTGCGTTTATATGTCATCATAAAAATTCACATAATAAATATTTACATGAGAGATAGCGTTAAACACAACTACTCTTTAAGTACAGGTATAAAACTCACTATCCTTGGATTCCTACATAGTCCACCCCATTTACTGCCAGTGGGCAATTGTCAATAAACAATACACAGTTTGAAACTGTTTGAACACGGATGGAAATCCTTCGACCTTATACTATTAATTTAAGACACAAGAATCTTAAGCAGGTGGTTGCTTAATGCAGGGAAAAAGTAATGAGAAAACTCCTGTAGGAGCTTTCTGCATTATTTTTACCTACATTAAGCTACCACCTAGCTTACAGACTCTTAATTACATCCCTTTTTAATGGTCACTTAAGACAGGTTCCACTGTATATTACCAAGACCATGTATAACTATTACTACTTGTATGCCATTATGAACAAGGGAAATTTTCTTTTGCACTTACTCATGTGCGTAACATCAATTTGAAAAGTGAAAACATTATTATGGCCAAAATGGAAAAACATTGAAGGCTAAGGGGGTAGACTTTGATAAACGCTCTGTCTTGTCATGTAAACTTTTCCCCATTCCCTCTTATTGATGCCTTATGATTCCTCTATAAAAGTCGTCATATGAAACCATTGTGATAAATAGAGCATTTGCTCCTATAGGAGCAAATGCCCTATTTATCACAATGGTTTCACGGGGGAGTTTGCCCTCGGACTCCTATAGCCACAGTGCGTACATTAAATTTGGTTTCAGCTACGCTGCTGACTGTAGAATCAGTTTATGCTGTAATAGACATTTCTCTAGTTCATCACGGCATAATGAGTGGAGGGGAATTCAATATAAACTATGCTAAATGTTTTGATTCATGTGAGACGGGTGTAACTCTTAACTGAAACAAAGCAGAGTAGCCCCAGTTCAGACGGCTCCTACAGGAGCCCTCTGATCTGGGTCTGCTCTGTTTGAGGTAAAGTGTTAACCCTTTACTCCATGAAAGTAACCCCTCTAAACTGGATGTTCAATTTTATAGTATTAATATCAATCTTGGAGACAGGTGGCAGCTTAATGCTAAGCTGCAGGGTGAAAGTCATGCAGAAAGTTACTCTAGGAGCTTTCTGCATGACTTTCACCCTACATTAAACAGCCACCTGCCTAAAAGTGTGTAAATACTTCTCTACTAGAATTCCGGTTCAGAGGGTTTTAACTGCACTCCATGGAATAAATGTTTAACAGATTAAGTTACTTACCAACTGCATTACAGTCATGTAACGTTTCCACCAGAGATATTTCTGCATTGATGGCCCCATGGCAGACAGGAAGTAGTAAGAGTACATGAGGATGTGAATACCACTGTTGATGCTGGCCGAGAAATATGCTGAAACACACCGAACACTTAAAATTAAACCTCTACTCCACAGACACACCTTTTGACACCTTTGCAAACAGAGTAGACCCAGATCACATGGTCCCTATAGGAGCCATCTGAACAAGGTCTGCTCTGATTGCTTATGAAATGATACAGATACTATGATTCTAAAGTTTCTGCGATGGCCAAACTTTCCTGTGTTTATACAATCATGTATGTGACGTGTATGTCAATATAAAAATTCTGATAATTAATATTCATGCTATCATTATCTCTTGTACATGAATACTCATGCAGTAACCCTTTAGTCCATGATTAATGTTAGAAATAATGATATCATTTTTTTTTCTATAATGACACAATGTACACAGAACGTTTTGACCATTGCAGAAGCTCTAAAATCACATCTATATTATATTATTAGCAATAAGAGCAGACCATGAGCTGTCTGATCTGGGTCTACTATGTTTGTAAAGCTGTAGAAAGGTGTTTTTATGGAGTAAAGGATTAAAGCACTATATTTACCCTAAATAGACACCCAGTCTCCATTCTCTACTGGTTTGTAGAGCTGAATGAGGCAATTTTGCTTTATGAAGTCACAAATAGTATAGATCCTTGCAAAACTGCACTTTTTGATCAGGATCTGCACTATTTGCTTAAAGCTGTGTGTCAATATATTAAGGATAATTATAGGATGCTTTTAACACTTTCCCTAAAGAACATTTTTCATTAACATAACCTTAAATAGGTAAAAATTCAGCTAAGACAAAAACTGTAGGATCAGATCTATATTGTTTCATAAACAGAGTAGACCCTGATCAGATGGCTTCTACAGGAGCTGTCTGATCTTGGTCTACTCTGTTTGCAAAGACTCGAAAAAGTGCTTATATGAAGGAAAGGGTTAACATGTTAATATCTGATTAATCTGGATTCATTACTTCCATCTACAATTTTAGGGATTTTTGTCCACTGTAATAACGCTTTACTCCATTAATATTAATGTAAGAAATAATGACATCATGAATATTAATTAGATTAAATCTTATAATAGCACATGGACATGGACATGTTTGGCCATGGCAGAAACTGTAGAATCATATCTTTGTTATAACATTTAGCAAACAGAGCAGAATCTGGTCAGACCGCTCCTACATTGGAGCCGTCTGATCTTGGTCTACTCTGTTTGCAAAGGAGTAGAAAGGCGTTTGTATGGAGTAACGGGTAAATAAATATTAAATTACACCTACATATCAACTCTTCACCTGACACAGAAACCTTTTCACCTTTGAATACAGAGTAGACCAAGATCGGAGGCTTTCATAGGAGCTATCTGATCAAGGTTTGCTCTGTTTGCTTAATATGAAATTATACAGACCTGATTCAACAGTTTCTGACAAGGCCATAAATTCCTGTGTTCATTTGCAATTAGTCTGAATTAGACTGACATAGTAGCAAGAAGTGAACACCTTGAACATCTGGGTCTGCACTGTTTACCTAAGTTTGTCTCTTTGAATACTTAGGAAATTGAGGGTAGTGTATTATTTTTCCCCAGATTCAGAGGTTTTTCCGTCTTTATGAAAGGAAAAAGTGCTGTAAACTATATTGTTAAGCACAGTCTAACTGGCACTGAAAAACAGCTTGGATCCAGATGAGACAGAGAGCTACAGGATCCATGCTGATGGACACCTGATCAATCAAGATATTCTTTAGAAATATTTTTTAATTTTAGCCAGCAAAATAAATTAAAGTCCTAGATAATTAATTTAAGAAACTCGGCAAAACAATAAATCGCTTATCAAAAAACACAATGCTTTCATCCCTCTGCATGCTGATTTATAAAGTGGAATGGTCCATCACTGTTTACAGAGTCCATTTAGTATGAAAGGTATAATGTACAAGACAAGTCTGAATGACAAACAGTGCAGACCCTGATCAGACGGCTCCTAGCCCTCTGATCTGTGCCTACTCTGTTTGCAAAGGCATATTTATGGAGTAAAACGTTAAAATACGCTTTTTCATATCAAATGACCATGTGTTAACACTTGTACTTACCTTCTCCGCCGGGAGCATATTTGAGCCCGACCCACCAGATCAGTGGCATTGTGGAATGGTGATACAGATGAAGGAACGATATTTGTGAGTTCTTTTTACGTAACATGAAGAAAAGCTGAAAACAAGAAACAAACATGCTCTGTGAGTAGTTACATTTTTTCACCTTATACATAAACCTTTCTTTACCTTTGCAAACTGAGTAGACCCAGATCAGATGGCTCCTGTAGGAAACTCTACAGTTTGTGCCATGGCCAAAACTTTCTGTGTTCATAATTATGCCGTTATAAAAGTTAATCTAATTAATTTTCTGTTTTTACAAGCATAATATAACATAACATATCTTTTATTTGGCATAAATTTGCATATGCATAGTATAGCCAATATGGTCATATTTGTACACAAAGTGCATGGCATAATTATAATATTTGAAATTTCAAATCATGTTTGCTGAGAAGCTAAGTTTTGTTAATGGTCATATGAAAATGTTTATCAATATATATGAAGGATCTTCTCTAAAGTAAAAGTACATGTATATGATGTTTACCGATTTCAATATATCCGTATTGTATGTTTCCGTACAGAACTAAATCTTTGGGATTAGTTCAGTTCTGTACCAAGCATTTTTTTGTGAAATTCTCAGAGCTTTAATTTTACGTTTAACACCTTGTGCACATGGTCAGATATATTCATGAAGTAAAGGGTTAATCTTGTTTTACAAGTCCCTGTATCCATGACAAGAAATGGCAAAAATCTGTTGTGGTATACATTGTATTGTTTATTAGCAAAATCAAAGAACAAAATCATTTTTACAAAAAACATACAAAGTATGGTAAGAGGACATGTTTGCTGTTAACCCCTTACTTCATGAATATTCATGCAAGAAAATTGAATATTAATTATATCAATTGTTAGGTATTGGCAGAAATTGTAGAATCAGATCTATATCATTCCTGAGGTAAACAGAGCAGACCCTGATGAGACAGTCCTTCAAAGGCATTAAAAAGTACATCTACGGAGTAACAGCTTAACCCATTCCTCCATAGGCTATTTTTAGACCCAACCTCTTTGAATGAATCTGCCCAAAAGGAGCATTAACTGGAGAAAAGGATTTTTTTTAGAATTTTGTAGTTTGAAACCATTGTGATAAATAGAGCATTTGCTCTTATAGGAGCAAATGCTCTATTTATCACAATGGTTTCAAGAAGTGGTTATTACAGAGGCGTAGAAAGGCGTATTTATGGAGGAAAAGGTTAAACCAAAATTTTGTAAGACTTGTGTTTTTGTATGTAACAAACAGTGTTGATTCAGATCATTCATCACATCTTGGAGTGAGATTTACTAGAGTAGCTTTATTTGCTACCTCTGAAACAGTAGAAACAAAGATCAGTTGCCTTGTGTAAGAACTGGTAGTGTGTCTGGGTTTACACTCCTTGTAGTTATCAGCACTTAACCCTTTACTCCATAAATACACCTTTAACAACTTTGCAAATAGGGGTCACACAGGGGCTGAATAGGGTCTGCTCTGTTTGCTTATAGAATATCGTAGATCAAATTCTATACTATTTGGCATTATAACTAAGCTCTATGTAATCATTTTGTAAATAATAATTAACCCTTCGCTTGCTAATCACGTCAATATACCTACCTGTAAATAGTGAAGACCCAGATGAGACAGCTCCTGCAGGAGCTGTCTCATCAGGGTCTGCACTATTTACAAGTTGATTGTGCAACCAGTGCACTCCGTAGCAGTGATTACACAGCGAAATACTTGTACACAGTGAAGATATATGTAATTATACAACAGGGCATGGGTAAAGAAGGAGATATGTATTTTAAAATTCAGCAAGAGAAGGGTTAACAATATAACATAATTGGTTAATTCATGTTCATAGTTGATGAAATTTGTCATGAATATTCATGGAGTAAAGGGTTAAACAGCTATCACAGTGAACGATTTATATGTTTTACATGTAAAAAACTACACATAATATCCCTCGAATCCATGAATTAATATTCATGAAAAAAATTATGACATCATAAATATTACACGTATTTAGATTAATTTTCAAAAAGGCATATTAAGTTAGCAGATGAAAATGTTGCCAAATGCAGAAAATGTAGAATCATATAAATATTATTCCATAAGCAAACAGAGCAGACCCTAATCAGACGGCTCCTATGGGAGCCGTCTGTCCTGGGTCTTCTCTGTTTGCATAGGTGAAGGAAAGCGTATTTATGGAAGTAAGTGATATGAAAGATTTCATGAATATTACATAATATGTACTATAATGTTGAGAACTGAAACATCGGCTAATCAAGCAGGCATCTTATCTTTATTATGAAAACATTAAGTATACATGCAGCAATTTCAACAAGATACATACCGTGTCTGTAAGTTCAATGCTTTTTGAGAAGTAGAATACCCAGCATGCCCTTGCTAACCGATGGGACGACTCTGACTGTTGATCCACCGGTGAACACACCTTAGAGAAATTCCAGTTTAACCATGTGGTCATTAAAAACTGAAACATAGAAAATGAGGAAAACTCTATGATTGCAGGTGTAATGAAGTAAAAACATGCACTATATAATGAGAGGTGTCATCATAAGAAACCGTATCTATATAAATATTGATGGTGTTTCAAGCAATATAATAGTAGGATCAAATAAATACAGTATATTCATAAGCAAACAAAGTAATGTCTCTGATCCTACAGGAGTTGTATAATAAGAGTTTTAAATCTGTTCGTGAATGTATTAAAATGCATCTCTGTCAAGTAAAGGCTTAAGTGCAAGGCAGACAGTGCGTTAAGTCTAACACATCTTGATGGGCCTTGATTAAAGCAATACACATACCGTATTGATGCATGGGCCTTGATTAAAGCAATACACATACCGTATTGATGGGCTGTGATTAAAGCAATACCAGCTTGATGCACCTTGATTAAAGCAATACACATAAGGTATTGATGCATGGGCCTTGATTAAAGCAATACACATACGGTATTGATGCATGGGCCTTGATTAAAGCAATACACATATGGTATTGATGGGCCTTGATTAAAGCAATACCAGCTTAATTGATGCACCTTGATTAAAGCAATACACATCTTGATCGACCTTATATTTCTATAATTATTCAAATAAAAAAAATCAAAAGCTCCAAATACCTCATAGAAAATGTAAGCATTCAGCCATATAAGACAAAAGTTGTAGAGCATCATGGGATCTTTCAGTTGGAATGCTTCTCTATTCTTCATGACTCTCTGTCCACCAATGATGACAACCAGGTAGCAGAGTACAATGCCAACCGTTGGCCATACTGATGATATCAAAAACCAATCCTGTGTCCGTGGATCTGGAACAATGAATCAAATGAACGGATTAGAGACGATGTATCAAAGCCAGTCATGTTTTCATTATCCATAACCCATTTAACCCTTTACTCCATGAAAGAAATCATCACTGTGATCATGAATAGTAATTAAATTATTTTTTTAAAATGGCATACAAAAAATTGTTTTTTAACACATGCAAATTTTACCAAAGTGGAAACTTGACAATCAGATCTATATCATTTCAAATGCAAACTATAGGAGCCATTTGATCTGGGTCTATTCTGTTTGCAAAGGCATAAAAATGTGTATTTATGGAGTAAAGGGTTAAGTCCCATTTTCTGAGTGCATTTGTCCAGTTGTATACTATGAACTTATCTCATTATCATCTGAAGGGAAGTTTCTGTCAGAACTAGGTATTGCTGATGTGACCTTTGGAAAATAATTTGTCAAGTAAACAGTGCAGACTCTGATTAGAGAGACACATCTGATCTGCTTCTACACTGCTTGCCGATGGCCCTTTTAGGAAAGCTTGGCAGAAATGGGTTAAATGATAATTTTCTAAAATACAAATGTACAATAAAACCCCTCTAAAGTGATATCACAAATAAGAGGTTTACTTTGTATCTTAAAGGCTGGTGATAGCTATTGCAGACCAAAAGTAATGCAGGATGCTCCCATTGGAGCTTTTTGCATTACTTTCATCAAGCATTAGTAAGCAACCATCTGTATTTAAAGACATCAATATTTATTCATTAAATGGTTGCTTTAGAGGATTTTGTTTTCATTCTTTGCTTATACTATAAACGGGTGAACACAACTCATTCAGTCAATATATATTCAGCAGCACACTAGATAGTATCTGGTCAGTGTATACAACTGTTAGCTGTGGAACATACCCAGCAGAACCTTTCTATATTGGACACTTAATGAACAAACATGGATCGAAGTCTTAATAATATAATTTTACCTGATGAATATTCATGTAAGAATTTTTAACAGCATTCTTTAAAAGGATTCTTTTTACTGTGGCAGAAACTGTATATAATGCACATCTATATTATTCCATAAGCTAACAGAGCAGACTGATTAGATTGTTCCTGATTTGGGTGCACACTGTTTGCAAAGGCATGAAAAAGCATTTATATGATGGAAATGGGTTAAATATAAGGGTTAACAAAAGTAAAGCCAGAAAAGTAAAGCCAGAAAGCTGACCTTTGCAAGCCTTCTTCATTTGTAACTTTTGTTCCACCTTAACCCTTTCCCTATTCTATGCATGTTTATTCCAAATTTCAATACCTACTGAATATTCGATCATTAATGAAATAGTTATAAAGAAATATGGAAGTTGGAACAATTTGTAGCCATTTTCAAAAGTATAGAAGGAGATCTATCAAGTTTCATAGCAAACAGAGCAGACCCTGGGTCTACTCTGTCTGCAGATGCGTGAAAACATGTTTATATAAGGGAAAGGGTTAATCATATAAGATAATATGACTAGCCATTAAGACCAAGAGACTTCTTCTGAGTGATGGCCATGACCGGATGTTGAGAGGTTTTATTGTAGTATGTGTTTACAGTGTAGACCTTGAGACTGCTACAGTGTTATTATTCCTTTCCCTGTTCGATATTCATGTAAAAAATAATAATATCATGATCATGAATTAACTTTATTATGACAAAATATAATATAGCTATATATATATACAATGACAATTAATATAAAGTTTTGCACAAGCCTTCTATAGGCCCTTGACAATGATTATTATAAGATGACAACACCAAAGCTCACGGTGGCAATACAACTTTCTTGCTTTGAAAAACTGAAAATTAACAAATTAAATTTCAGAACTGCCGCACAAATGACAATTTTTGAAGACAATAACTTAGTGTGAAAGGAGTTTAATTAAAATATGTTAAACTTAATTGGCACAAAAATTCTGTGTATATTTTGGTTTTAATATTTGAGTAATTTGTTTACAAGTGGTCTAGCTGTTTCTACCAGGTCACGGACTAAACAATCACCCTTGTACTAGACTAAATGATTACCTGGTATGGTTGCCTTGACAAACAAATCTGCCACATACTGGTGCAGCCCCATTGCGTCTGAAAAGTAATTCAACAAGAGAATGCCAAATGCTTATCCCTTTACTACATTTTCAAAATTCAAGCTATAATCAATGTGTCTATCAATATGCAATCAGGGTGTCAAACAGTTTGTATCCTGATGAGACAATGAATTACAAACTGTTTGCATCAGCCCATAGCAGGCTAAAGGTTAACCATTAGCCTACTGAGTAAATTATTTTTTCACACACTATATTTTCTAACTTCAAGCTATAATCAGTTTCTCTACCAAAATATGCTATTATATGACATCTGACAACTTGGGGACTGCTGAGATTCCGAGTAACTCTACACCTCAGCAGGTTCCAAACTGTTTGACATCTGGGTCCAAACTGTTTGTGAAGTTAATCTCTTGTCTGGATAAAATTTAATTAACCCTTTACTCCTTGAATATCCATGTAAGAAATAATGACAGCATAATTTCCCGGTCACCTCAAAAATCTTTCATGCATTTGCAAACATTGTTGGAGCCGTATGATCTGGATCAACTCTGTTTGCTTATGTTAAAAATGCATGACCGTCTATATAAAAAAGCAGACATCTCTTTTCAACTGAACTAGTACTGACATGACAAGGGACACCTTGTTGACAATTTAGACACAATTTACTGCATTTATCATTTAGTAAAACTTAAAATTATATATTATAAACTGAAAAAATATTTCAATTAATTAATGTAATTAAACTTACCCTATAGTCAGAACTTTGCAACCAGAAATCTTTCGATCTGCTTCAATAACAACAAACCATACACAAACAGTCAACAGTCCAGACCAATCACCATGTGGTCGGGGGAATTCCTCATGTCAAAACACGCCCAGCCAATCAAGCGTGCGCAAATCGTACACACTGACCTACAATGGGAAGACTCGGTTTATTTGTGTCTTTGTTGCCATAGGTTACGCCGGTAATTAGCAAGACAGTTCTGTGCTTGTAGGTAGGAAACGCCGAAATTTAGATCAGAACAACAGGTAAGGCATTATTTTAATATTTAATATTCGAAATTCGCTTAATCGATCTAATAAAGCGTATTTTTCAAGATGTCTAATGAAATTAGGGAAATCTAAATATAACACGTGTTGACAGGGGTTTTCCATTGGAATGCGATAAGCAAGGATGTCAGCAGTTTTATCTGGGTTGCATAGATAGTTAACGTGCGTGTTCAAATAGAAATCGGATGAAGCACAATGTGCATCGTTGTCAGAAAGAGCGGGAAGTTAATTGAAGAGGTCAGTGTGAGATCTGGATGTGTTACGCGAAATAAATATGCCGGCTAATGCTCGTTAATGCAGTTATGTGTGTACTGGAGTGGGAGGGGTAATAATTCATTGAACAGGTGGATAATGTACAATATAACACCTATCAGGGCGGTCATGCCACAAGGTGGTGTCGTTTAGTTTCCATTCACATGCTTTTTTCAATTGATTTGTAAACTGTATACTATACATGTAGGCATGCACGAGCTGGTCACGTACTTGACACATGCAAAGGGGGTGGGGGTGGGGCGGGGGGTTATTGTGTATTGTTTGGGTAAACGCAGTAGACTTGGATTATAATTTCATAAGCATACAGCCTGATCAGAAGGCTCCCACAGGAAACTGATCTGGGTCTACTCTGTTTGCAAAGGTGTATTAACCTTTCTCTCATAAATGCCTTTTCAAGCATTTGCAGACAGAGTAGACCCAGATCAGATTGCTTTACATGATAACGATCTGAGTAAACAGTTTTTGTCAAAGCAAACATTTATCTTGAAAATTAAGTTAACATTATAAAAATTGAGCTTAAAATTACAAGTATTCATTTTGTCATTATTTCTTACATGCATGAATACGGAACAGGGAAATTAAGGGTTAGAAATACAATAAAACCTCTCTATAACGGCCACCAAAATACTTGATGTATTTTGTGTTAAAGGCAGGTGGCTGCTTAAAGCAAGGTGAAAGTAAAACAGAACGCACCTACAGGAGCGTTCTGTTTTACTTTCACCTTGCTTTAAGCAGCCACCTTCCCTAGATACCAACTAATTAACACAATTTAGTGGCCATTATAGAGAGGTTTTACTGTAAACCCGTTATCTGACAGAGTCAGCTTTTGAGTCTGCTAGCTCTGTTTGCTTCTGGAATTATATACAGTGTCTAACATTGTTAATTGAGATTCCTTTGTTCATAAAGCCATTATAAAAAATCAGCTAAATTGATATTCATAACTCATTCTTACATCAATATTCATTAGACATTAGGTAAAGGGTTAAAGTGTTTAGATAAAATGATCTCTTAACCCTTTCCCTGTTCTAGATGTAGTCCAAATTTCAATACCTACCTTAACATTAATATGCAGACAAAATAGTTAAATATGGAAGGTAGAAAATTGCAGCCAATTTAGAAAGTAAAGAAACATCATTTCAATTCCATTAGCAAACAGAGCAGACCCTGCTATAGTAGCCATCTGATCTCGGTCTTCTCTGTTGCAAATGCGTGCAATACCGTTGCAAATACCGTACATGTTTGTATGAAGGAAAGGGTTAAAAGGCCGACTTGTACCTAGCACAACTACATACATGTGTTCCTAGCTACATATAGCTCACACAATTACACATATGTTCTTGTCCAAGTCCTCAGACTCTGTCACAACTGAAACAGGAACTGCCCCTAATTACTTTAACCCTTTACTGCATGATGGATATTCTTGTAAGAAATACTGACATCATGAATATAAAGTAGGTTAATATTTATAAAGTCACATGAACACAGGAATCTTTGGCTATATGGCAGAAATTGTTGAATCATAATCTGCATTATTTCATAAACAAACATCTAGCAGAACTCTTAATCAGAAAACTCATACAGGAGCAATCTGATCTGGGTCTACCAAGTTTGCAAACTAAAGGCATAGAAATGTGTATTTATGGAGTAAAGGGTTAAGTAATTGGTCACCCACTGGGCCAGTCTCCCCTCTCCACCATTTTGTAAAGCATAATATTTCAACAACACCATTCTCACATATTAAATCATAAATCATGCTTCTTCAGGAGATTTTTGATCTGGGTCTGCACTATTTGACTATATTTGTCTATCCAAATAATTAGGGTTTGCATGTATACAGTGTGATATAGAGTTTGAAAATGAGCCAGTCAGCACAATATGACACATTTTACATCACTGACCCATCAGAATGATGGACTAAGTGGCTAGATATTAACATGGGAGTGTTGTGTCAGTACTGTACCAGAAAACTTAGAACAGCTCTTCCCTTTCTATTTGGTTTGTAAAGCTGAATTTGTTCTGCACAATTTTAATAGTTTGAACTGGAACACAATGAGTTGTAAATAATATAGACCCTGATCAAACTGTGCCAAAGCTAGCTTTGGGAAATATTTATGGTAATTTTGTTACTATGTGTTACTCTTTATTTCTTAGAGGCTCATATTTACGCATTTGCAAACAGAGTAGACCCAAGTCAGACAGCTATGATATTATGGAATATTATATAGATATGATTCTACAGTTTCTGCCATGGTAAAAACTTCCCTTGTATATACTGCCATTTTAAAAAATTCAGGTATTAAAAGAACAACAGACAAAAGTGCTTAGTCAGACTATTCAGGATCCAAACTGTTTGTCATTTTCTGATGGTTGATTGGTTTGTTCCCAACTTTAACATTGGAGATAATGTTGTCACCATTCAACATACATACTTCAAACTTGGCATGCATGTGCAACTTAAAGAGGCAAACATCTTTCATGGTGACTTATTAAGGTCAGGGTCATACATCAAGGTCAAAGGTAAAATTACAGGTCAAAGTTAGATTGGTTAGATTGTCACCATTCAACATAACATACTTCAAACTTGGCATGCATGTGCAACTTATAGAGGCAAACATCTTTCAGGTGACTTATTAAGGTCAAGGCCATACATCAAGGTCAAATTACAGGTCAAAGTTAGATTGGTTAGATTGTCGTCATTCAACATAAATCCTTCAAACTTGGTATGCATGTGCAACTTATGAAGGCTAACATTTTTAGGGGTGACTTATTACGGTCAAAGTCATACACAATGAAGGTCAAAAGTCATATAGGTGGCATAGTGTAACACAAACACATCTTGTTAGATTTCAAGCAGACAATTGTTCAGAGGAGAAGAAGGTTGATATAGTCTTCTTATATTACTAACATGAAAATTCATCAGGTAACTAAGGATTAACCCATTCCCTCATAGGCTATCTTTAGATCCAACCTCTTTCAATAAATCTACAGAAAAAGAGCATTAACTAGAGAAAGGGATTTTTTTTTAGAATTTTGTAGTTCTGAAACCATTGTGATAAATAGAGCATTTGCTCCTTAGGAGCAAATGCTCTATTTATCACAATGGTTTCAAAAAGTGACTTTTACAGAGGCGTAGAAAGATGTATTTATGGACGAAAAGGTTAAGAGTTGCCATATCAGTATTCCAGCTTTTGATTACAAGCACCCCATGCATGCATTTATGATTGATAAGCATATATACATGGAGTCAAAACTTTCCACTCAATGTTGACTGATAAACTTTTCCAGAGTAACTCAATATCTAAACTGTTTGACAAGTTCTGTTTGCATTGAATGAAAATAAACCAAAAATAGCTTTCAGAATTGCAACAGACATGATTATTACTAAGTGTGAAAAACCTTAATGTTGTAGACCTATTCAGGTCATGGAATAACAGTAGATAATCAGTCAAAATGGCATTTTTAACCCTTTCCCTGTTCTATGTTTATTCCAACTATTATTACCTACTGAATATTCATGGACAAATTAAAGAAACAGATCTATCAAATTCCATTAGCAAACACAGCAGACCCTGATCATATGGCTCCTATAGGATCTGTCAGTTCTAGGTCTACTCTGTTTGCAGATGCATGAAAAGGTGTTTATATGAAGGAAAGTGTTCATATGGTATAGATATATAATTGACTGAACATTGTAAAGTTAGGATCCGTGTGTCCATATAAAATCTTAACTGAATGACAGTATACATGTAGGCCTAAGAAAAAGAAATAATGGGTTTAGATGGTTTTTATCTCCCAATCTACTTGAATATGATATCATAGCCATGATCAGAGACATACATGTATATATTAGTACTTACATGTATACATGTCTATGTTTCTGCAATGATACACACGTAGATAAATATTTTTAACCCTTTTTTACCTGATGGAAACACTGTTTGACACCTTTGCAAACAGAGTAGATCCTGATCAGACAGCTCCTGTGGGAACCATCTCTTTAGGGTCTGCTCTGTTTTCCTGTGAAATTATATAGATCTTATTCTTCAGTTTTTGCAATGGTCAACATTTCCTGTTTTCCTATGAAATTTTAGAAAGTGCAGCTGAGAATTTTATTGAATGAATGAAATACTTTATTTAACGAGGGTAGCTCAATTAGTCATAATGACTAATCTACCTTGAGGCCCTCTTTGATGTTACTATTTCTGACATGTATATTCATGTGGTTATGGATAACCCTTTACTCCATAAATATGCTTTTCTATGTCTTTGCAAACAGAATAGATCCAGATGAGATGACTCCTATAGGAGTCATTCTGTCATGGTCTGCTCTGTTTGCAATAAATGAAATAATATACAGTTTTCTATAGTTCCAAAACTAGAACAAAACTTGCTAAGTAGACATGTGTATATAGAATGAATGGAACTATTTCTGTGAACAAAACTTGCCTAAATATGCTTTAGCATTATAACCAGCAACAAATTATTAGTTTAGTTCGGCCTAGACACTTTAGATTCAACAATCATAGAGGACCTTGTATTTGTTCTGTGATTTTGAAATTTATAGCTTGTTTGCAAATAAATAGGCTGTGTTACTATATGCTTTATATAGATATCTAGAGCAGTAAGGTAAATTTTATTAAGTTTTAAGTCTCTTCAGAACCAGATCTGACAGTTCCTACAAGGCCCTACTCTATAAATGCAAATACTCATAAATAGAGGTCTTTATCAAATAAAGGGTATTGACCTAACCACTAGTCAAATGAATTTGGTTTTGTTAGATGCAATTGATTATTTTCAATCAATTTTTGTTTATTCACATTTCTAACTGCCTCATAATTTTGTACTTGCCTTTTATAATTGTTTGAATGCCTTCCATCAGCTATTGATTAACTCTGATCATGCTGATTACGACCTAACAATCATTTGCAAACAACTTGGATCCAGATGAGACGCAAAGCAACTTAACATATCATCTGGGTCCATGCTTATAAAACTTTTAGTTGAGTCTGAGTTCGTTCTCAAGTTTTTGATTGGTCAGATTTGAGCCTTTGGCTCAAATCTGACCGATCAAAAGCTTGAGAACTCAAATCTGACCAATCAAAAGCTTGAGAACGAACTCAGACTCAACTAAAAAGCTTTATAAGCATGGATACAGGATCCAAATTATTTGGCACTCGGTCAGTAATTTCTCAAAAGCTTGAACAGACTGCAAGTATATAAACTTGAACTTGAGTTTGAGCACATATTGTTTTTTCTTTCAGCAAGATAGGGGTTAACAATTGTAAATCCATTCTGGGCCCACTATACCCGGAAACATGTTGTACAAGTCATACAACTTTTAACCCTTTCCCTGTTCTACGATAGTTATAATGAAATACGTAAGATGGAACATTGTAGCAATTTTAGAAAGTAAAAAACCCTGATCTATCAAATTTCATTAGCAATCAGAGCAGACCCTGATCAGACGGTTCCTATAGGAAATGCGTGAAAAGATGTTTATATTAACCCATTCCCTCATATAAACGTGTTTTCACACATTTGCAAACAGAGTAGACCCAGATCAGATGGCTCCTAGAGGAGCCTTCTGATCAGGGTCTGCTCTGTTTGCTAATAGAATTTGATAGATCTGTTAAAATGGCTACAAGTTCCACCCTCCATGATATTTCATTATAACAAATTTGTACATGTATGAATATTCAGTAGGTATTGAAATTTGAAATAAACATAGAACAGGGAAAGGGTTAATTAATGGATAGAGTATCAATACCAATGTTAACATAAATTTGCTGCCTCATCACTGTATAACATGTATTTGTAAGCAGCTTTTCAGATTAGACACAATGTCATGTGATTTCATTTTGGTGTCTGATCAGGATCCAGTCTATTTGAAATTTAGAATGAGTAAAATGAGAATTACAGCGGACAAGTTTCATTAGACATCCATTAGCCCTTACAGTGTGGCACACAAGTCACTAATGTCCTTTGCGAACAGTGTAGACTCAGATGAGAGGGCTCCTAAAGGAGTCATTCTCATCATGGTCTGCACTTTTTGTCATGTTACACTTTTCTTTAAAAAAAATCGCTAAATATTCACCAATGAGCTTGACCTGTTTGAATTTGGAATTGTTCATTTGAAAATTCAGCGTTGTAAAGGTTAAAAGGTAAACGCTTAACAGAATCTGAAAGAACATTTGTTACAAAAAAATGATTTTATATTGGCTAAAATCGATAGCTAGGACCTAGCGCAAAGCTATCGTAACCATATTCTTTAACCTTTTACCTGTTCAGTATTCATATAAAGTGAATTTTTTAAGGGAAGATTTTGCTTTAACAAAAATTAAGAATTAGATCTGTATTAGTTTGTATGAAAACAGCAGACCCTGATTATAGACGGCTCCTACAGGATCCATCAGATCTGGTTCTACTCTATTTGCAAAGGCATGTACACTGTACGTGTATAAGCATTTATACGAAGGATTAAGGGTTAATATTTATAAGCATTTACAAAAGTGTCCTCTTCTTTTATTCAGAAAAGAGTGTTTTATATTGCATTTCTTCCCTCACATTCAGGTAAATGGTGTAACAAACAGTTTAATTAAATTCTGTTGAGATGCCAAATTATTCATCTGGATCCAGATTGTTTGCAAAAATCATCACCCCATAGATTGTAGTGACACTATATATAGTTTTGTGCTAAGCCCCCAGTGTTGTCCAGACATGTTTTGGGATTTTCTTAGTCTACCTGACCTATGATCACACCTTCAAAGAAATGTTTGTTCAAGTATAATCAAACTGTAATGGTCAGTATTGCTTTAACCCTTATCCTGCTGATCGTGACCTAACTGTCATTTGCAAACAGCTTGGATCCTGATGAGATGCCTAGTAAATATGTTTGTCATCAGGATCTAAACTATTTGACACTCACTCAGAAGTTTCTAAAAAGCTTTAGCAAATTGCGAGTAAATCTTGCTTTGTATCAGTTTGAGCAGAGATTATTTTTTTGGCGGGCTAAGGGGTAATAGCATTATGGTAGAAATCTTCACCAAACTGTTATGTTTTATCCCAATATCTGAACGTGTATGCACAGGATAATGCACTTTGCAGTACGCCATACTTCTAATTGGTTACAAATAAAATATTCTTAGAAAATTATAAAACTGGGGTGAGAGGAATTTTTGCCTTGTAGTAGTACTAAATCTCTGTATACGTAGGTGCAGTCATAATAAAGTTGTACAATTGTACCGGTATACCAGCAATTGTTGAGAGATATATATTTGTCCTAACTACTGGATTTTAATTGAACATCAGTTTAGGTGAGTTTCATAAATATTTATGTTAGAAATTCAAATTGTGAATATTCTATAATGACATAAAACACTGACACTTTTGACCCTGACAGAACTACATTAGCAAATAGAGCAGATCCTGATTGGACGACCGCTATTGCCATTTTGGGGCCATCTGATCTTTGTATGTATACTCTGTTTGCAAAGGCATAGAAAGGTATATTTTACCCTTTCCTCCATAGGTTATTTTTAGACCCAATCTCTTTGAATAAATCTACCGAAAAGGAGTATTCAATACTGAGAAAAGGAAAATGTTATAATTGTTTAGTATATTAACCAGGGCGTTTGTTTCTCTATATAACAGATACCCATGTTTTTCTTTAAAATCATGCAGTTTTCCCCTAAAATTGGGTTTTCCTCAGTTTTTTTTCAGCTATTAATATATATTCTAATTCATGATGTCATTATTTCTTACATGAATATTCAACAGGGAAAGGTTTAAGTTAAAGTGGTGATTACTACTAAGTGTGCTATTGATAATTATCATCATACATCAACATATACCGGTAGTTGGTATTAATTGATCCTGAGTAGTATCACACTGGAAAAGATTACTTAACCCTTTCCTCCATAAATACGCCTTTGTACACCTCTGTAAAGGTCACTTTATGAAACCATTGTGATAAATAGAGCATTTGCTCTTATGGAGCAAATGCTCTATTTATCACAATGGTTCCAAACTACAAAATTCTAAAATTTTCCTTTTCTCTAGTTAATGCTCCTTTTGGGTAGATTTATTCCAAGAGGTTGGATCTAAAAATAGCCTATGGAGGAAAGTGTTAACCCTTTACTCCCAGTAAAGGGTTAGTATCTATTGAAATAGAGTGGACCCATATACTTGTAATTTGATGGAGTTAATCAGTATCTATGAATGGATTAAATTTGATCGAATAACCCCAAGAAACAATGTTGGAGCCCTCTTGTCTGGGCATACACTTTTTGCAAAATTTAATGTTTGTCATGTTCAAAGTGTTAATATAACAAAGCAAATCTGGACTGCAGGATATTAATTTTATGTTTTTATCTTTTACAGTAAAGGATAACATTACAAGATGGAGGTGGTTATAGACAAGTACAATGACTTCAGAGAGTTTTACGACTGGGCGCTGACGGTATCAGGTACGTCTTCATTTGTTGTCCTTTCTAGAGCTCCGAATAAGCTCTATAAATCAACTGAATTTTTATAATGACAGTACAAAGAAGATCTGGGTCCATGCTTATAAAACTTTTTGTTGAGTCTGAGTTCGTTCTCAAGTTTTTGATTGGTCAGATTTGAGCCTTTGGCTCAAATCTGACCAATCAAAAGCTTGAGAACTCAAATCTGACCAATCAAAAACTTGAGAACAAACTCAGACGCAACTAAAAAGTTTTATAAGCATGGATAGGACCCTGTTTTTATCATGACAGAAGCTTTAGAATTGGATCTATATTATTTTATAAGCAAACACAGTGGACCCTAATCAGATGGGTTCTACAGGGACTGTCTGATCGGAGTCTGCTCAGTTTACACAGTAAAGGATTAACTAGTTTACCATATATAGATGTGCCTTTCAATGCTCTTGCACACAGAGTAGATCTTGAGTAAGATCATGCGGATTCTGTAAGAGCTGTCTGATCAGAGTCTGCTGTGCTTGTTTATGGAATTACAGGGCTGGAAAAATCATAAAACTTTTACTTGTCCTGCCAACTGCTTTTGTCTTATTTTACTTACATTCATTGTTAAAATTTCTGAAATTCTACTCGTCCTGCAAGAAAGTTACTCGTCATGGCAAGCAGACGAGTGGAGGCCTGAATTATATAGATATGATTCTACAGTTTCTTCATTGGCCAAAAAACTTCCTATGTTAATTATGCCATTATAATAATTTAGCTTATTGATATTCATGATGTCATTATTTCTTGCATGAATATTCATCAGCTAAGTGGTGTAAATAATTTATTTCCTTGTCATGCATAATTCTGTTCGTACTCATTAGAGATATCTTTGAGGAATAATTGCAATGAATATCAGCAAGATAGGGTTTGGTGGAGGAAAATATAACTTGTTTGTCAATAGATACAGTAAAACCTCTCTATAATGACCACTAAATTACATCAAGTATTGTGTGTTAAAGGCAGGTGGGTGCTTAAAGCAAGGTGAAAGTAAAACAGAACGCTCCTATAGGAGCGTTCTGTTTTACTTTCACCTTGCTTTAAGCAACCACCTGCCCAAAATACCAACTAATTAACACAATTTAGTGGTCGTTATAGAGAGGTTTTACTGTATTCTAAATACATGTACTTGTACCTGTCTTATTTATATCTATATAATTTGTAAGCAAACAGAACGGAACCAGATCAGGAGCCATCTGATCAGGGTCTGCTCTGATTGCAAAGGCATGAAAAAGTGTTTTAATGAGGTAAGAGGTTAATAAGATGTCAACATTAATTTATCACTTATTGAAACTATTTGTTTTTCTATTTCAGACAAGCGTGTTGATAACTGGCTACTGATGCAGGGCTACACCCCTACCTTAGTCATAACAGCCATTTATGTGATATTTGTGACAAAAATAGGCCCCGCCTTCATGGCCAACAGAGAACCGTTCAAACTAAAATGGCCAATTGTGATTTACAACTTTATATGCATAGCTATTAACTTCCATATATGTAAAGAGGTAAGTACCAAAACAGATCTGAAGGCAGTAGAACCTGTCTTAAGAGGCCATTAAAAGAGGTCTAATTATTGGTCTGTAATGCAGGTGGTAGCTTAATGCAGGTCAAAAGTAATTCAGAAAGCTCCTATAGGAACTTTCTGCATTACTTTTGCCCTGCTTTTAGGAACCAGCTACAGTACTTTTTAAGACTGAGTACATGAATGGCTGCCTAGGGCAGGTTCTACTGTAAGAGACAAGTGTCTCTGAGGCAATTCTAATGAGTACCACCAGGATGGGGTTTGGCAGGGAAATAAAGAAACTGTCAATTTTCTGACTATGCCTCATATTTCATGCTCGGACCAAATCTGTTGCCTAATTCTTCAAACCCCAAGTGTTGTTTTCAAAAACTATTGTCAGCTTCATTTTTCAAAGTGCCTGTAGACTTATTTTCTTCTCATTTTCAATAAAACACTGAGAGTGACAAATAGTGTAGACCCAGATGAGAAGCATTGTAACCCTGAGTCTCATCTCTTTACCTAATGAATATTCATGCAGGATTTAATTTAAAGTCAAAAGTTAGATGTACATGTAGTGCAGAATGCCTTAACAAGCATAATATTTACAGATTGTTCCCATGGCGCAATCACTTCATGGTCACTGATTTAGTAAAGAATATTTGAAAGCTATTTGTTCATTTATAATCTCATGTTTCTTTTTATGGCAGAAAAGGTTGTTTGCTATCTGTTTCAAAATACGTTCTATTTATGTCCAGCCCATTACTATAAGTGGTTACTTTGATTTCAAATTCATAAATATTTCAAATGAAGGGTTAAGCAATATATGGCATGTTAATAAGAATTTTGCAAATTGATTCATGCACGAAATAATTACATCATGAATATTCATAAGTTGAATTTTTGTAATGTTGTATGGATAATTTTTTTTATATTGACTGAAACTGTAAAATCTATATACATGTAATTCCATGAGCAAATACAGTAAAACCTCTCTATAATGGCCACTAAATTGTGTTAATTATTTGGTATTTAGGGCAGGTGGTTGCTTAAAGCAAGGTGAAAGAAAAACAGAACGCTCCTATAGGAGCGTTCTGTTTTACTTCCACCTTGCTTTAAACACCCACCTGCCTTTAACACAAACTACTTGATGTAATTTAGTGGCCGTTATAGAGAGGTTATACTGTAGAGCAGACCCTAAAGGAACAGCTTATACATGAGTCATCTGATATGGATCTACTCTGTTTGCAAAGGTGTTTATATCTGTAAAGTTTTAAAAATATGATTGGTTATGCCATACAATATAGATCCATTATGAGATGCCAAGATACCCACATTATACATGTACCGAGATATCAACAATTTGTTAGGCAACCATGAATTCACCCTAAATTCCCTGAGCATAGAAAGAGTTAATCCTTCGCTTGCTGTTCACGTCAATATACCTACCTGTAAATAGTGGAGACCCAGATGAGACAGCTCCTGCAGGAGCTGTCTCATCAGGATCTGCACTATTTACAAGTTGATTGTGCAACCAGTGCACTCCACAGCAGTGATTGCACAGCGCAATACTTGTACACAGTGGAGATATATGTAATTATACAACAGGGCATGGGTAAAGAAGGAGAAATGTGTTTTAAAATTCAGCAAGAGAAGGGTTAATCCTATATGTTACTCCTCCATTGATACATAAGCAGGTCAGGGGTCAGTAAATATTTACAAAAAAAATGTAGGCCGTTTTCTTGTAAATAGACAGGCATCTATAGGCCGTTTTCTTGTAAATAGTCATGTACATACAAGAAGTTTAACTTAAACCATTACTCCATAATTCATATACCGTAACATTCCTAATAAACACCACTGTCCTAATAAATGCCTACTTTTTATGTAACACTGACTGAAAGTCCAAATAAATCCAAAGTCTGCTTTTAATACAAAGTAGAGTACAACCCCTTTAAAGTGACTGCTTTATGAGTAAACATCTATAGGTGTCTCCACAAATATTAACACCATGAATAATAATTAGATTATTTCTTATAATAGTTCATGAACACAGGTAACATTATTGGTAGAAACTTTAGATCAGATCTATTATAATTTTATAAGCAAACAGAGCAGATCCAGATCAGAAGGCTCCTGTTGGAACTGTCTGATCTGTGTCTATTCTGTTTGCAAAGGTGTAGAAAGGCATATTTATGGAGTAAAGGGTTAAACAGGTGATTGCTTAATGCAGGACGAATGTAATGCAGAAAACTCCTGCAGGAGCTGTCTGCATAACTTTCATTTCTGCATTTAATGCCTATAAGATCATTGGTGGTCACTGTAGAGGGGTTTTACTGTACAACACCAGCGAACAGGTCTTGTATTTACAATGACTCTTCACTCTCTACAGAGTCAACATTATGTGTCCTAACAAACGCCTCCTTTCGAAACATGTAAGACCTCCAGGGGATTTTTATTAGGAAGTTTACAGTAAACACATTTTAGTGCCTTTGCCAACAGAGTAGACCAAGACCAGATGGTTCCTATAGAAGCCATCTGACCAGAATCTGCTCAGTTTGCTTATGAAATAATATACATGTATATCTATTGTCTTTTAAACTTCTACCAACTTAGTTGTTATAATTGTACATGGACATAGGAAGTTTTTGGTCCAGGCAGAAACTGTAGAATCATGTTTATATTATATCATAAGTAAACAGTGCAGACCCTGATCAGATGGCTCCTACAGGAGCAGTCTCATCTGGGTCTACTCTGTTTGCAAAGGCGTAGAAAGGCGTACTTATGAATTGAAAGATTAAACGTTTGCAAACAGAATAAACCCAGATATACTTGAATATTTATTAGGGTATTGGTTAATAATTTTAATGTAACTGGTTGACTAGATGTCTATTGATTTGTTTTTCAGTTACTGTACAATACAACGGTGGTTGGTTACAACTATTCCTGCCAGACAGTCGACTATTCAGACAATGAAAATGAAGTCAGGGTAAGCATTTTCTGTGAACTATGTTTATTGGAATAAATATTGTATTCGTATTGACAAAAAAATCCCCTATTTATGCAGAGCTACAAATAACAGTGTATACTCAAATACTTAAATCATTATCCACCAAACCCTGTGTTGTGACCACTCTTCGAGAAGATTCTGAAGAGTGGTCACAACATAGGGTTTGGTGGAGAAATAAAAAAGTTATACTTGCAAGTGTTTTAATTTACACATCATATCTGGAGCTCTGATTTATGGCTTTATTTGTGTGCCCTACAATGTAAGCTTTAGATCATTGTGCTCCTGAAAGAACAGATTGATGAGGATCTACACTGTTTTCAACTCCTCTAGTTTCATTTAAAGTTATCCAAACACTGCTGAAGTGATTATTGAGCGTGACAAACTATTGGACGGGGAGATTGGGTGTAAGAATATAAACCGTTTACTTCATATATATATACATTGTATATACAGAAAACCCTCTCTATAACGACCACTGAATTGTGTTAATTAGTTGGCATTTGGGGCAGGTGGCTGCTTAAAGCAAGGTGGAAGTAAAACAGAACACTCCTGTAGGAGCGTTCTTTTTTACTTTCACCTTGCTTTAAGCAGCCACCTGCCTTTAACACAAAATACTTGATGTGATTTAGTGGTCGTTATAGAGAGGTTTTACTCTATATGCCTTTCTTATGCCTTTGGAAACAGAGCAGACTCAGATCAGACAGCTCCTGGAAAAGCTGTCTAATCAGGGTCTACTCTGTTTGCATGAGATGAAATAATATATAGATCTGATTCTACGGTGTTTGCAGACACCAAAATTTCCCTTAGTCATATGCAGCTATAAAAAAATAACAAATTACTACTAGTATTCATAAAGTCAGTGTTTTTAGCTTATTTGTTTTGAGAAGAAAAAAAACTACAGCTATTGTCGTAACTCTGGCATCCGCGATGTCGGCCTTAAGATTAACTTATTTGTAACATTGGTGACTACAATCTAAGAGATGAGCATTGGCACCCACATGTGGTTGTTCTTTTTTTACATAAATATTCAAGAGGTAAAGGGATGATGGGTAAATATGGCTATTATTCCCTTCCCTCATATTGACAGTAACAGACACCTTTTGATGCCTCTGCAAAATCGCTTTTTGAAACCATTCTGATAAATAGAGCATTTGCTCCATAGGAGCAAATGCTCTATTTATCACTATGGTTCCAAAACTTTGCAATTCTAAAATTTTATTTTTTGCTAGTAAATACTTCTTTTCAGTTGATTTATTAGAAAAGGTTGGGTCTAAAAATACCTTTAGGGTAACTTCCCATTTCGTCTACTTCCCATTTCGTCTACTTCCCATTTCGTCTACTATTTTGGCTTTTGTTCCCATTTCGTCTACTCCTAATATTACACCCTTTCCCATTTCGTCTACTGTTTATATTTTTATGTCTTTGATCAATATTATATTATCTTCACAGCATGCAAAATTCATGCATTTTAGGACTTTTTAATATCAAGTTGTAATGTTTTGGTTGATCTTGACCCAAATTATTGATCTGGATCAAAACCCAAAACAGGGTTGTGTAGGACTTTTAAGGTTTATCTTAGAAATTTATGCAAGCAAAAATGCAATTTTAAAAAAACAAGAAACCACTTCAGCCAATCAAGGAAAATGATCATCATCTAAACTTTTGATCTGGGTCCAACCCAACTGATGTAACTCCTGGTAATGCTTAAGAAAACTGTGAAAACATGATTATGCAATGGCCCCCTAACAGTGATTCTTAAGAAAACATGATCATGCAAGAAAGTATAAAAAATGTTGACAACACTTTAAAAAGTCCTAAAATGTCTTAATCTTGTACGATATTAATAAAATAACGTAGTAAATATAACTTAATTATAACAGTAGACTAAATGGGAACAGGGTAAAATTTTACAGTAGACGAAATGGGAATGAATTACAGTAGACGAAATGGGAAGTAGACGAAATGGGAATAAAAATAGCCTATTAGGTAATGGGTCTAAAAATAGCTATAAAATGAGATACATGTAATGGGTTATAGCTTTACAGGTTAATAGTCAGTCTGTATCAAGTTTAAATGTTCTATTTCAGATTGCTAAGGCCTTGTGGTGGTTTTATTTTTCCAAGTGTGTAGAGATGCTCGATACTGTATTCTTTGTTCTGCGTAAGAAAAACAACCAGATTAGCTTTCTCCATGTTTACCATCACGCTACCATGTTCCCAATCTGGTGGATGGGAGTCAAATGGGTAGCTGGAGGCCAATGTAAGTCACAACTCCAGATAAGAGGATACATGCTTTTATATATTATATATTATTAGATACACATTTTAATGCTTTTGCAAACAGTAGTAGACCCAGATCAGACAGCTCCTTTAGGATCAAGTTTTGTTTTGTTTGCTTATATTTTACACAATCACTACTATTTGCAATGGCAATACATTTTATCATTTCATATTTTTAGTACAATAATTAAATATTCAAAATGGATGCCTTTGATGTCTTTGCAGACAGAGAGTCGTCTGATTAGGATCTGCCCTATTCGCTTAGGAAGTTAGGATATAATATAGGTCTGATTCTACAGTGTCTTCCTGGATAAAACTTCCTATGTTTATGTCTTTATAACAATCAAGCATGATATTCATGGTGTCATTATCTCTTACTTATTCATGGAGGGAAGGGTTAAGAAAATCTATGTTATTTCATAAGCAAACAGAGCAGGACCAGAGCCAGATCAGATGGCTCCTTCAGGAGCTGTCTGATCTGGATCTACTCTGTTTGCTTGGGTGCAGAAAGCCATCCCTGTGGAGTCACGGGTTAACCCTTTCCTTCTTGTAAATGTATTTTCACTCATTTGCAAACATAGTAGTCCCAGATCAGATGGCTCCTGTAAGAGCTGTCTGTTCAAGGTTTGCTCTGTTTGCTAATGGAATTTGATAGATCTGTTTATTGAGCTAAAATGGCTACAGTGTTCCACCTTCTGTATTTCATTTTAACTATTTTTTGCATGAATATTCAGTAAGTATTGAAATTTGGAATAAACACAGAACTGGAAAAAGGTTGAATAATTCAAGAGCTGTAAATTGGTACTGAATTGTAGGGGTGGGCCGATGCATCGAAATATCGATGCATTGCGATCCCGAGTGTCTCGATAGTATGGATCGATAGTAAAAGTCTCGATCCAATAATTATCGCCGATAGTTAGCTCAACTATCGATAGTTATGATACTTTCCATCTTATAAAGTGGGAATTAGCTGTGAAAGATAATTAACCTCATCGCCTCGGACACCCTGGTGTCAAACTGACAGGTTGTTTACCAATACACACACAGATACATTAAGACTAAGAGCCAGATACAAAATGATAACCACAGGTGCGTTCGATTTGTCACTTTCAGAACAAAATCACGTGACAGAAGCAAAATTGCAATCGAGCACGATCATAAACTGAAGATAGAAAGTTCTTCGTGGTTAATATACTCGTGTCAAATAGGAACATTAATACGTTATAATTTTTAATTCGCGTCTCCTCTCCTCTTGTTTTCTTGGGAAGGAAATTGTGAAGGCAGTAGAACATGTTTTCCGAACACTTCTACTCCTGTCACACTTAATCGTACACATTCATTTTTCAACTTCCGAACTGCACTTTTGTGGACATAGGCATGTTTTGTCATGAATTCTAGACAGGGTTTTGGTCAATTTCCTGTTAAATGCTGTTCATTCATTTTTTGATCAAATTCGAATGCAAGAGGTGTGAACAAATTTTAACCGAAAGCAGTTAAAACGTTCTAATGAGACGTTCCAGCTAATGGTATTTTGGGTGGTGGGGTAAAATGGTAGAAATACTGTTGGCCGTTCGGGAGACGAGCTCAGTTGCTCTATAGATACATTCTGATGGTTTGTTTAGTTGTATAAATGAATCCAGGCTTCCTTTATTATGTATGCTAATGAAAAGCATTCACTTGAAATTAGATTTTTTTTGCATATGACCACCATCTTTGTTGTTTTAACACACCATTGGATGTACTCACGTTATCTATAGGATTATGACGTTCTAACAAAAGATTATGGTCTGACAGGCAATAAATTGCTTCTCTACACATGTGGATTACCTGTCAATATCTACACATGTGAATTACCTGTCAATTAGACTTGAGCTTAATTACCAGCTTGTCTACAAGAGTTAAAATCACAGTTGGCAAAGCGAGTGTTTGGAAATACTTTAGTATGTAATTACAGCAAAGTTACATCTTACATTGTGCAAATTTGCATTTACAAGTTAATCCCTGTCGTTTTCAAATATTGGCAATAACTATTGCAATAGTATCACAATAGTTTCCAGCAATAGCAATAGTATCGCAATAGTACTTTCAGCAATAGCAATAGTATTGCAATAGTCAAAATTGGACCCAATAGTCACCCCTACTGAATTGCAAGAAACCGTAAGGTACTATTTTCTATTTCAGCATTTTTCGGGGCCATGGTAAATTCATTCATTCACGTCATCATGTACACATACTATGGAATTGCTGCCCTCGGACCACAATACCAGAAATACTTGTGGTGGAAACGCTACCTCACCATCATACAGCTGGTAAGTACATGTTGCTGTCAGAATGTTACGCAATCAAACTTCAGTAAAGCAATCACTTAAATTAACCCTTCTCTTCATATTAACGACTTTTCACGCCTTTGCAAAAAGAGTAGACCCAGATCAGATGACCCCTATAGGAGCCATCTGAACAGGGTCTGCTCTGTTTGCTTATGAAATTATGATCGAATTTACTCTACAGTTTTGACCAATACCAAAACATTCTAGTCTATATATGCTATTATAAAAAATCGGCTAATAACTATTCTTGGTGTCATTATTTATTAGCAGAATATTCAACAGAGAAAGGGTTCACCCTTCTCCCACTGCCCACTATCTCTGGCATTTGCAAACAGCTTGAATCCAGATGAGATGTGGAGTAACTCAGCATCGCATCAGGATATAACATGTTTTATACTCGGTAAGAAGTTTCTCAAACACTTGATTGAATCAAAGTTGCATCTGATTCAAATTTGAGTGTACGTTATTTTCTTAATCGAGGTGTAATTATAAAGTTTTTACTACATGAATATTCATGTAAGAAATAATGATGTCATGAATATTAATAAGATCAATTCGTTATAATGTCTCATGGACATGAGAATCTTTGGTTATGGCAGAAACTGTAGAATCATATCTGTATTATATCATAAGCAAACAGAGCAGACCCTGATCAGACAGCTCCTATAGGAGCTGTCTGATCTGGGTCTACTCTTTTTACAAAGGCATAGAAAGGCATATTTATAGAGTAACGGTTTATCTCTTTTTGTCAAGCTGATAAAAAAAAATGCATTATGCTGCATCTTATCCAGATCCAAACTGTTTGCATAGCTCATCATGGTTTAGCCGCTAGCATGTAGAGTTAATGGAATATGATATTTGATTAGAGTCTACTTTATATAAATCAGAAAACACATTATATTGTCCTGTTTCTGCAAACAGGGCATACTTTGATCAAATGCTGCATTCAACACATCAGTTGATCTGCCTCTACAGTTGGTTTAACCCTTTTCCTCACATAAATGCTTTTTCACACCTTTGCAATGAAAATAGACTTAGATCAGATAGCTCCTGTTGGAACCGTGTGATCAGAGTCTGCTCTGCTTGCTTATGATGTAATATATATTTGAGTGCAATTTTTGTCATGGTTAAAAGATTCCCTTGTTGATAATGCTGTTATTAAAAAACAAATCCATTTATTATTTTTAGACAGTATTTCTTTCATGAATATTCATCAGGTAAAGGGTTAACCCTTTCCTTAAGAAATAATGACATCGTGAATATTTATTAGCTGAATTTTTATAATCTAAACTTTCCAAGGAAGCTTTTTTGCTTTGACAAGAACTGTAGAATCAGGTCTATATTATATCAAACGCAAACGGAGCAGACCCCGATCAGATGGCTCCTAATGGAGCCATCTGATCTGGGTCTACTCTGTTTGCAAATGTGTAAAAATACATTTATATGAAAGGGTTAATTTGCTGTAGTTGGATGACACTGATTATAATTTTGTCTTAGATTGTGAGATGATAGTATGATTATTATTGCATTATTAGTCCCCCACCGGTTACCGGTTGGGGGACTATAGGTTTGCTCGATTCCGTCCGTCCGTCTGTCCGTCTGTCCGTCCGTCCGTCCGTCCGTCCGTCTGTCACGCTTCGTGTCCGGGCCATATCTCCTACAAAGTTAGGCCAAATTCATTATAACTTCACACATTGAAGAAGCATGATGAGGGCTAGTGTCATGCACAAGGGCCATAACTCTAGCATCAATATTTTTGGAGTTATTCCCCTTTTACATATTTTTTTGTCCGGACAATAACTCTTTATCTACTGGTTCAATTGATTTGAAACTTCACATATGGAACAATCATAATGAGGGGTAGTGTCATACACAAGGGCCATAACTCTAGCATCAATATTTTTGGAGTTATTCCCCTTTTTCATATTTTCTTGTCAGTCCGTCTGTCACGCTTCGTGTCCGGGCCATATCTCCTACAAAGTTAGGCCAAATTCATTATAACTTCAAACATTGAAGGAGCATGATAAGGGCTAGTGTCATGCACAAGGGCCATAACTCTAGCATCAATATTTTTGGAGTTATTCCCCTTTTACATATTTTTTTGTCCGGACAATAACTCTTTATCTACTGGTTCAATTGATTTGAAACTTCACATATGGAACAATCATGATGAGGGGTAGTGTCATACACAAGGATCATAACTCTAGCATCGATATTTTTGGAGTTATTCCCCTTTTTCATATTTTCCTGTCTGTCTGTCACGCTTCGTGTCCGGGCAATATCTCCTACAAAGTTAGGCCAAATTCATTATAACTTCACACATTGAAGAAGCATGATCAGGAGTAGTGTCATGCACAAGGGCCATAACTCTAGCATCAATATTTTTGGAGTTATTCCCCTTTTTCATATTTTTTGTCCGGACAATAACTATTTATCTACTGGTTCAATTGATTTGAAACTTGACATATGGAACAAGCATGATGAGGGGTAATGTCATGCACAAGGGCCATAACTCTAGCATCTATATTTTTGGAGTTATTCCCATTTTCATATTTTCTTGTCCAGTTAATAACTCTTTATGTACTGGTTCAATTGATTTGAAACTTCTCATATGGAACAAGCATGATGAGGTGTAGTGTCATGCAACAGGGCAATAACTCTAGCATCAATATTTTTGGAGTTACTCCCCTTTTTCATATTTTCTTGTCGGGACAATAACTTTTTATTTACTGATTTAATGTATGAAAGTAGGTACTAATACCATTCAGGTGGTCATGTATATACCATGGTCAACCACACCATGGGTGGGTGGGGTGGGGAGAGCGGAGGGTTTTTTTCAGTCCGGTGGGGGACTCATGTCTTGCATAGCAATACAACATGCCCTTGTTGAAAAGGACATTTTCTGATGTGTGACGGAGTACAATCAGTCACCCATATACACAGATGGATTGACAACATTTGAAAATTCATTGAAGAGTTGTTAGGCTTATATCATACCTAGAAGCTGTTTGAACTTGTCAGTAACTGTAATTATTGAAAATTGTTTCAATTTTGTTGTTAGAGATACCACACTTTGTTAATTGAACCCTTTCCTTCATATAAATGCTTTTTATATCTTTGCAAATAGAGTAGGGCCAGGTTGGACAGCCCCTGTAGGAGCTGTCTCATCAGGGAATGTTACGTTTGCTTATGGAATTATATAGATCTGATTTTCTACAGTTTATGAAATGGCAGAAGCATTCCTTGGTTATTGTCCATTATAAGAATTAATTTATAAATTAAGAATATTCATGAAGTCATAAATTTGTTTATAAATATTCATAAGGGAAAGGGTGAACTCTTATTTTATCCAGTCACCTGGCTTCTCTAGTGACGTAATAAAGGGGGTGCAGATAAACTTAGGTTTATTAGGTTACTTCCGGTAGTAGAAGATTTATTAGGTTAGTAGACGTATCTAAGGCATAATGATTCTATAACCATGGAACTATTTTAATTTTCTGTAAATATGCAGAATAGATCTAACAGAATATTTACCAATAGAATTATACAAATAAGAGAAAAGAAAAAAATAAGAAAAAAGAATGGCTACAGGTGGATTCAAACCCGCGCCGGATCATACAAAAGTCAATTTTAAACACTAGAGTTGTCATGCTCACCTATTGCGTCACAGAGGCCAGTGAAAATTTGTGTCAATTTATCAGATTAATAATTAACATAATCCACCACTGGGGAAACATGTTTTTGATAAGAATCAAGTCAGGAAGCAAAATTAAATAGTAAATGTTTCCTTTTCACTCTCATGATAATTTGATTGAGAAGCTCTTTTGTCATAGACCTAAATACATGTATAGCCTGTTCAGCTTTGGAACATAGATTTATGAGTAGGCCTATCTAAAAATAGAAACCGAACGACGGAGCTCGAACTTGTTCAGAGAGCCTCTGTAAGAAGATAACCATGTCTATTTGAATTAACATATTGACATTCTAGATTCAAATGATCTTATTTTTCAAATTCAATCATGTTTTCCCCTCTTGTAATGTAAGTATCGAAACTATTTTCCTTTGTGGGAGCTGATTTAATTTACGTCTAAATGGAAATGAAAAGGGAGCTATGCTGATCGAAACAACATATTTTTAGTGCAAATTATTTCATGGTAATCAAGTTTGTAATGATTTATGAGTCTATGAAAAAAGAAGATAAAACTTCATTGACTGGATAAATCGAATAATAGGTTAGTGCCGTAGATCAATGGGACGCCTTTATCAGACTCGGAGAGAACACAGTTCAGGCTCGGCAAGCCTCGCCTCAACGTTTTCTCCCCTCGTCGGATAAAGGCATCCCATCTATGGCACTAATCTATAATTCTCTATATCTTGCTGTAGAAATTATTTGACTGAGCTGTTACATGTTTTTCTTACTTCTGATTTGTTAAAACTTTTGAGAAACTATTGACAGATATTAATATTCATACAAACACAGGATTTTTTACCATGGCGGAAATTGTAGAATCAAATGTGTATTATGGCTTAATAAGCAAACAGAGAAGTCTATGATCAGATAGCTCCTACAGGAGTCATCTGATATATGGGTTTGCTTTGTTTGCAAAGGCTTAAAAACGCATTGCTGTCAAGTAATGCGTTAAATTAAAAATACTTTTTTTATAACTTTTATAGTTGTATCAATATCAGCAGTTATTTGTATGCTATATGTAAATAGAGAACTATTTTTTTCTACAAAAAAGCAAACCCTTTAAACCTTGTTTTACACATACAGTCATGTATTATATATACTTCTGACTTTGATGAAAACCTATAGATAACATGTATATATCTCTTGAATATTCTTGTTTAGAAATAATGAATACGAGAGGTGTTCAAGATTTAAAGTAACAGTTTTGAATGTAGAAATTTTATTCAGTAAATATGTTTTTATTGCAATAAATGTTCTATTTGAGATCCATGGGCATAATAGATCATGCGACATCGTTTTGGCCAACTTTCAAGTGTCTTGTTAACGTAATATTGAGGAAGTTTGTTCCACTCCTGTTTTAGAGCATTTTAAGTCCATTTGGAGTGTATATCTTACGTTTCTGTAGCCTGCGTTTAAGAATACCCCAGATACCAAAGTCCATTGGAGCAGCATCGGGGCTCTTTGGCATCCACTCTTCAGGCGTAATGTACATAATTTTATGTTGCTTCATAAAGTCACATGTCTTTTTTGCTGTATGACTGGATGCTGAGTCATGACGGGACACCATGTCCTTTTCGCGCCCAGGAAATAAGCGAGGAACGTCTTTTTTCAGAAATGGTTCCAATACATTTTTAATATAATAGTCAGCGTTAACTTTAACTCCTATTTATGAATCGAAGTGAAGTTTTGCCGTAAAAACTGACACCGGCCCAAACCATAAACCCTGGTGCAAAAGAGTCACGTTTCACAAACTTCAGTTTTTCAAGTTCTCTCCGGTTTCCACGAACGTAACAAACACGCCTTCGACCATAACTGCCACCCATATAAAACGTTGCCTCATCAGTGGTTACGAAATTCTTCCATTTACCACAGTTTAAGCGGCGGTACAGCTGCCAGGACCGCTTGCGTCTATTCCCAAATTGCTTTTCATTTAGCTTATGAACACGGCATTTTTTACGAAGTTTGGCCTTGATTACTTTGGAAATTATTCTATTAATTGTTCCTACAGACACTTTACACTTGATCGCCATCTCTCTTTGGGTCGGTGGATTCACATGTTTTGTCATATTATTAATTTTACGTACAACGTCACTCGTAGCGGCAGTACAGCGTTTTTTAAAAGTCCCAATCTTAGTGCCTTTGCGATCAGCCTCACAAATTTTTCCTATCCCATGTCGAATACGATGTATGGTAGCTGTAGACACACTATGTCCCATACTTTTTATTTTTTGCACAGTGGATCTATACGACATATTTTCCTTCATAAGTCCTAAAACTGCACCTTCAACAAGTTTGTCAATTTTAAGTCCAGTCATGATGATGTGTATAACAAAAACTGGCTAATTCAAAACGATACACAGGAATGTGCATAATGGAATAAGTTTCATGTGCTTGCACGGGTTAATCGTGAAATATCACTGTGTTAAAAATGTTACTTTAAATATTGAACGCCTCTCGTATTACTTAGTTGATGTTTTATAATGGCACGAACAACAGAACAAGGGATGTTTAACATTGCAGAAACTATAGAAAGTGGATCTGTCTAGATCTCTGTTATTTCATTAGCAAATAGAGCAGACCCTGATCAGATGGCTCCGCCCAGAGCCTGCTGATCTGGGTCTACTCTGTTTGCTTATGAAATTAATTATATAGTTTCTGCAAGTACCAAATTCCTCTGTTCAATTGTCATTATAAATCTTCAGTTTATGAATATTTATTGTGACATTATTTCTTACATGAATATTCATGAGAATTTTAATCATTTCCTGATTTCATTTAAGAAATTAGGACATCATGAATATTTATTAGCTGAATGTTTATAAATATGTTTATGATGGCATATGGACAAAGAATTATCAAGTATTGATAAAAACTGGTTAATCAGGTCTACATAATTCCATAAGCAAGCAGAGCAAACCCTGGGCAGATGGCTTGTATAGGAGCCATCTGATCTGGATCTACTGGATTTGTGTGAAAAGATTTGTATGAGGGAAAGGGTTAAATACATATGTAACCTTCTCTTGTATTCCTGTCACAGTAATCTTTCATCTTTCACTGCTTTACTCCTTATGCTAAATATTCAAATTTGAATGGGTTGTCAGTGTTTAATTAAAGATGTGCATGTGGTTAGCTGTGAAATGTCTATACCTGGGCAAGGAAAGATCGATATAATCTAGCAGGAGATGCTTCAAAATAAATGGTTCTTGACCAAAAAACACCCCAACTCATAAAGTTTAATCTTCATGCTTTAGTTGATTCAAGTTTATGGAACCTTTTACTGCGTAACATTTAACTCTTTGTCAAACTTCAAGGGACCATACAAATTACTTTGAGATAACACAGGTTTGAGTCATCTGATATAAAATCTGCTCAAGTTCACAGCTTAATGCAGGTCTAAAGTAATGCTGAAAGCTTCTGTAAGACCTTTCAGCATTACTTTAGACCTGCATTAAGCTGTCACATGTGTTTCTAAATATGTGTAGTGATGCATTTTAGAACAATTCTGTATAATTGTAAGTTTCGAAAATACCAAACTTTTATTTCGAGTTATCCCAAAGTTTGAGTTATCCGAATTCGAGATATCGAAGTTCAGCTGTATATATGTGCATGTAGATCATTTGTCGGTGCATTTGAAACTCTTTATGAGTATGATTGTAGGTTTAGTTATTAGTCCTAGTAAAGTAGTACTACAACAAACACATATTGAACTAGGTATGTTAGTTCTACATTAACCATAACCATGCCTTTTTACACTTTTATAAACAGTGTAGACCCAGGATGGACAACTGCTGTAGGAGCTGTCTGGTCAGGGTTTCCATTTTTTACTAGAGAAATAATACAGATCTGATTCTACAGTTTCTGATATGATTGAGAAATAATATAGATCTGCTTCTACAGTTTCTGCCATGATCGAGAAATAATATAGATCTGATTCTACAGTTTCTGCCATGGTCCAATTTCCCTTGTTCATGATACCGTTATAAAAATAGATCCAAATAATATTCATTATGTCATTACTCATTACCATTATTGTGGTTAAATAATTAAACATTAGTTATAAATGCCAGTCTTGCTCTGTCTTTATTAATATCTGCATGAGAATCATGATTAACCCTTTCCTTCCTATAAATACCTTTGCATGCCTTTGCAGCCAGAGTAGATCCAGATTAGACGGCTCTTGCGGGAGCTGTCTTATCGGAGTCTCTGCTCTGTTTGCTTATGAAATCATAGTAGATTTGACTCGACAGTTTCTACTACAGTAAAACCTCTCTATAACGGCCACTAGATTGTGTTAATTAGTTGGTATTTACGGCAGGTGGCTGCTTAAAGCAAGGTGAAAGTAAAACAGAACGCTCCTATAGGAGCGTTCTGTTTTACTTTCACCTTGCTTTAAGCAGTCACCTGCCTTTAACACAAAATACTTGATGTAATTGATTGTCCGTTATAGAGAGGTTTTACTGTAATACCAAACATTCATGTGTACATATGACAGATAAAAATTTTCATGATGTCAGTGTTTCTTACATGAATATTCAACAGGGAAAGGGTTAAATGTTTTATATATTTATCTCAACCAAACTTTGCTTTTGTTGATATTCTTTAGAATCTCTTCTATGAGTCAATTCTTAGAAATAAGAGATTTCGGTATTACTTCTTCTGACAGCTTGAAATATATTTTTTAATCTCCGTTGACACCATTGCTTCTACAGTAGAATCCGGTACACACAGTCATAGTCAATGTGGCCTGTTGATGTAAAGCAAAAGCAGGCATTTATGGTTGAATTCAATATGGAAACAATTCACTAAGATGTTTATTAAGTATGGAAACAATTCACCAAGATACATAAGTTTACTTTGTCCGAACTAAAATGTAAACATAATCTTTAGGAAAAGGTCTTTTCTCTCATGACATTCTCTATAACAAGTGTAATCAATAGTTATCCGGTAACTTTTTTTTTTAAAAGAATGTTGCCGTTTTGCACTAAGAGTTATACATATAATTTTATAATTATATACTTGACACTGTAGTGCAAAACATGAAAATTTAATGTTCTTTTCCAATTAATTTTAGGATCCTGCGTTATTGTGTCAAGTATTTATTTTCATCTGAATCGTGTGCTGTTTCATTTCATTTGATCTGGCACAAAAATGTTTAAAATTATGCCATTCATATTGAAATCAGTTATCTAAGTATAGCTTGGTAGATATAATTAAATGGAAGACTTTGTGATTTTGAAGTCATGGTCCAGCATTGCTATATCCCTTGAATAAGCACAATATTGCTAACACACCAGTCACACCTGTAAACCCTTTACTCCATTAATACACTTTTAACACCTTTGTAAACACAGTAGACCCACATCAGATGACTCCTGTAGGAGCCATCTGATCAGGGTCTGCTCTGTTTGTTGATGAAATAGTACAGATGGCAAAACCAAAATCTTGTGTTAGTATGCCATTCTAAAATTCATCCAATTAATATTCATGGTATCATTATTACTTTAATGAATATTTATGAGGGACATGTTTAAGTCTCCAAATATAACTCCTTCACAGAGGTTTTGTATATCATTTCAATCCAGACTATATCGGACCATATTTACACGAAATATTCAGACACCTAATCTCCCCTTCCTCCATTCTCTCCATTCTCCAATTTGTAACTTGAGCTGAATAAACTAAATTAGCACAAGTTTGGTATTTTAAATTAGACTGATATATTAGCAAATAGTGTAGGTTATGGTCAACTGCTCCTTCAGTGGCAATTTGATCTGGGTCTGCACTTTTTGCCTATGAAATTTTGTTTAGGTCTATTTGGTCAGATTAGAATTAATTTGGGTCTCTTCAGTGTTTATTAAAATGAAAAACATTAAGCTTCATAATTCCTTATCCAACATCACTCAAACAAAATCAAACTGGTGAAGGACTTAGCCTTGCAAGTTTTTCTCTTCAAAACACATTTTTATCCATAGTTTACCTGAATGCCTGCATGTTTTGTTTTACGTCAACAGATCCAATTTTTTGCGGGGATGGTTTACGGATTACAGGGCATTCTAATCGATTGTGATTACCCTCACTGGATGCTGTGGACGTCTCTCGGCTACGGTGCTTCTATAATTACACTCTTCTTGAACTTTTATATACAAGCCTACATAAAGAAGCCAAAAACCCAGGTAATGATATTGTTTATTTGTGTGCACTGTACAGCTTTTACATTTTGCATTGTTTTGGTTATTTTTAGATTCAGTTCAACCTCGGGATTATACATGCAGTACAGTCGCTTGTCCTGAAGTGTGAATTTCCACTTTGGATGCAATACGCAGTAGTGTTTTATGCATTCAGCATCCTGGCTTTATTTTTGAACTTCTATTTCCAAGCATATATCAAATCACACCAAAAGAAAAAGGTATTATACGTTTGTTTTGTACATTTGTTTTGTACATTTAGTTGCTTAATTTCTTAATTATTGTAATGCATATTACAATTTATTGTTTCAACTGGTTTTTTTTTAACCCTTTCCTTCATATAAACGTGTTTTCAAGCATTTGCAAACAGAGTAGACCAAAATCAGATTGCTCCTTTGATCAGGGTCTGCTCTGTTTGCTAATGGACTTTGAAATATCTGATTTTTGTTAAAATGTTCTACCTTCCATATTTTTTTGTAATTATTTTTTCCATGAATATTCAGTAGGTATTGAAATTTGGAATAAACGTAGAACAGGAAAAGGGTTAACCCATTTCCTCATAGGCTATTTTTAGACTCAGCCTCTTTGAATAAATCTACTGAAAACGAGTATTCACTAGAAAAAAGTACAAATTTAGAATTGTGTAGTTTTGAAACCAGTGTGATAAAGAAGAGAATTTGCTCCTATGAAGCAAATGCTGTATTTATAATTTATCACAATGGTTTCAAAATGTGACTTTTGTAAACAGAGGCGTCAAATGACATCAATAAGAGGGAATGGGTTAATGGAGAAAAGTGTTAACATAAGTATCCTTGTGTTGTCACAAGACATGTTACTTTATGTTTGTTTTATTTTAAGTATCTGTAGAACTTAACTCTTTACTTGATGAATGTTCATGCAATACTCCTAGTTATGAATATACTGTAGAACCCCTCTAATGCGACCACTTAATGAATAAACATGAGTGTCTTTATAAGAAGGTGGTTGCTTAATGCAGGGCAAAAGTAATGCAGAAAGCTCCTCTAGGAGCTTTCTGCATTACTTTTGTCCTGCATTAAGCTACCACCTGCATATAGCACCCACAATTACACCTCTTTTAGGTGGTTGCATTAGCGGGGTTTTACTGTACATACAAGTGAATTTTGATATGCCAAACTCGGATAACCTGATCTTTGGAATAACTGGAAGAAACAGTTTGGCCATTCTAAATTTACAATACAGAATTGTTCTAAAATGTATCACTACACATAACTAGAAAGTAGAAACACATGTGACAGCTTAATGCAGGCAGAAAGTAATGCTAAAAGCTCCTACTGGAGCTTTCAACATTACTTTAGACCTGCATTAAACTGTCCAGCTTAGAAATTGGATGACTCAATCCTATGTTATCTAAATAGTAATTTGTATCCCTTGAAGATATCGAGTTTCAACTGCAATTTAATAAGGAAACTTTTTGACATTGTTAACATTAGAGAATCAGTCCTGTAACATGTAAGCAAACGGATGAGACCCTTATCAGACAACTACTACTGGAGCTGATGTGGGTCTACTCTGTTTGCAAATATGTAACATGATGGAATTATCAAATAAAGAGTAAAGTGCCTTGTGAAGGACTTCACTTCAGAAAAAAGGAGCCATATGAATAGGATGATTGAATTGTACTTGTCCAAATATATTTCATGAACCAATCTGATTTTCATATTAAGGAATGCATCTGCAGGAATTCTTTTTAAGACATATGGAAAATAAATTGTGAAGCAGACAGTGCAGATCCTGATCAATGGGCTCTTCCAGTTTTAGAATTATTTAGTTTTGAAACTATTGTGATAAATAGAGCATTTGCTCCTATGGAGCAAATGCTCTATTTATCACAATGGTTTCATAAAGTGACATTTTCAAAAGCGTCAAGAGGCCTCCATATGCGGGAATGGGTAGAGCAGCCAGCTGCTTTTAACCCTTTACTCCATAGATATGTCTTTTAACGCCTTTACTCCATGCATATTCATGTAAGAAATAATGACTTCATGAATATTACTGGTAATTAAATTAATTTATATAATAGCACATAGTCACAGGAGTTTTTGACCATGACAGAAACTATAGACACTGATCAGACAGCTCCTACAGGAGCCATTTGATCTGGATCTACTCTGTTTGCAAAGGCATAGAGAGGTGTCTTTATGGAGTAATGGGTTAAGGCACCAATACGTATTCACCGAGTTATCACTTGAAACAGTCTTTACTATACTTTTTATCAGCACCTTGAGGAATAATTTCTTTGGGATATCACAAACAGTATTGAATCATATTGCAAACAGTGTTGACTCAGATTAAAATTTATGTAGACACTAATGTGGCTTTAAAAACTGATAAGGGTTAACCCATTCCCTCATATTGATGCCTTTTGACACTTCTGTGAAGTAACTTTATGAAACCATTGTGATAAATAGAGCATTTGCTCCTATGGAGCAAATGCTCTATTTATCACAATGGTTTTAAAAACTACACAAATCTAAATTTTTCCTTTTCTCCAGTAAATGTTCCTTTTTGGTAGATTCTTTAAAGAGGTTTGGTCTAAAAATAGCCTATGAGGTAAAGGGTTAAACACTGTAGACCAAGATCAGATGCTGGGGATGGTGTAGCTTATCTTGATATACAGGGTTTGCAATGCACAAGGTGTTTCGTTTTCTTGTTGGGCCACTGATATAATATAAGCCATGCCATATGAAAACCAACATTTTGACTTTGCAGATGGTTTAGAACCAGTCGAGTTATCTCCTTGAAAGCAAAGTATTTGATCAGATTCTACGCTGTTTGTCACACAATGCAGCAAATAGAATAGGTGCTGATTGGCAGCAACCATGCAGAACCTGATCAGACACCTTGTATTAACCACTGTCAATGATCTGGTTCTACACTGTTTGCAAAGCCTTAACCCATTCCCTCATAGGCTATTTTTAGATACAACCTCTTTGAATTAATCTACCTAAAAGGAGCATTAATTAGAGAAAAGGAAAATTTTAGACTTCTGTAGTTTGAAACCATTGTGATAAATAGAGCATTTGCTCTTGTAGGAGCAAATGCTCTATTTATCACAATGGTTTCACAAAGTGACTTTTACAGTCATCAATATGAGGGAAAGGGTTAAGGTTAGTTTTAGGTAGTGAGTCTTATTTATATGTGTTCATAAAACATGGTGAGGTAGATTATAAATATCTTATATATTTCTTTGATAGGCAATGGGAGCCGAAAAGTCAAATGGACAGGTGAAAGGGGAAACAAAGTCAAATGGACAGACGAAAGGGAAAGAAACAAATGGAGTAGCAAATGGACATGTAGAAACAAAGAAGGACAAATAAACTCTGTCAAAAGTGTTCAGCTGACTCATCTTACAATTTCCACCACCTCAGAGACTGTACCTCGGATATTAACATTGGTAACCATGGCAACCTAACGAGAGAAGAACAAAATCATCTGTGATATCTATAATGCTTCATTAATAATGTTATTTTTGTAAGTAAAAAAGAACAAATGGAGTCAATTGTACCAGGATTGCAACAGTATTGAAATGATATTTCATCAAACGTCTATTGTTGAACCTGCCTTAAGTGGCCATCAAAAAGAGGTCCAATTATGGGTCTGTAAGGCAGGTGGTAGCGTAATGCAGGTCAAAAGTAATGCAGAAAGCTCCTATAGGAGCTTTCTGCATTACTTTTGCCCTGCATTAAGCAAGCACCTGCAATTTCACCCTCCTATGTTCACTAAATGACTGGCCACTTCATACAGGTTCTCCTGTATATACATGTAGGCAGACCTGTAGATAAGAGGAGTACTAATCCTTTCAATGCACTATTCCAAAATTCCAATTGGTCAAGCTTATTGTGAATATTCATGGATATATTTTTTAAGAAAACTGTAACTTGACATATGGTGCAGACCCTGATGGCAGGGCTCCTCTAGGAGCCCTCTCATCTGGGCCTACACTGTTTGCAAAGGACATTAATGATTTTCCCCCTCATCCAGCTATTTGTATTAGCCTGTTAACTGACTGTCCATTCAGATTGTGCCATAGATCTAAGTGTCTATTTTACAGTAACTATGACTTTAAAATCCTTTTCCCTAATGAATATTCTTGTAAGACTCATGAATATTAATTAGATGAATATGTTAATAGCACATGAACACATGACATTTTGGCCATGTCAGAATCTTTAGAATCAGTTTAGGATTGATTCCCTAAGCAAACAGAGCAAACCCTTATCAGGAGACATTTGATCTGGGTCTATTCTGTTTGCAAAAGCATCAAAAGGCATCTGTATGGTGAAAGGTTATGGAAGAAAAGGAAACAAAACATACTTTCAAGTGAACTTTATATCCACAATTAATGATAGATTCAGTCACACTCTGACTGAAAACAGACTGATAATTAGAATGACATCATGCTTAATAATTATGATACTCAAGTTTTTAAAACAAAAACTGAGAATTGTTTTTATCGGAGGTAAGGTTATGATGTTGTGTGAAGCAGTTGTTATGGTTTTTTTGTTTAATAATGAGATCCATGGTATTTTTCAAAATTATATTCTACTCTTTTGCTCAATCAATGTAAAAAGTATTCACATAAGTTATCAGGTGCACCATGATTGATATGACCCTTTTCCTGTTGAATATTCAATGATCATGAATATTTATTAGCTGAAGTTTTATAATTGCATAATTATGTACACAGGAATTTGTTGGTACTAGAAGAAACTAGTGTCGGAATATTATAAATTCACAGGCAAACAGAGCAGACCCTGATAAGACGGCTCATACAGGAACTGTATGATCTAGGTCTACTCTGTTTGCAAAAGTATCAAAAGACATCTTTACACTGTAAATGGTCAGTTATACATTGGTAATATTACAAATACAAATGGAGAATAGTCCCGACCCTAAATAAGAGCAATTAGTGTTTACCAAGTTTATCTATTGCACATGTGGGTACCATTATTGTTGGTCCCATTTTTGTGCATGATTTTATGTAGAGTGTTTTCTACACATAATACATTGTCACTTTTGTCATTTTCATTCAATGTTCTCATTATGCAATGTAATTTATTATTTTATTTACCTATGCAAGAAAACTGGTACCATGTATGGTAAAGTTCTCTTTGTATTAATTCTATTCAAATAAGTTTTGTGGTCCTTTAACCTTTTCTTGATTGAATATTCATGTTGAACAGCATGGACATTTGTTTGCTTTATTTTTATAATGGTATGTGGACACAAATGCATGGCTATGGCAGAGACTGGAATTGTATCTATATTATATCATAAGCAAACAGAGCAGACCCACATCACATGGCTCCTATAGAAGCTGTCTGATCAGGGTCTGCTCTGTTTGCTTACGAAATACTATAATTTTGATTCTACAGTTTCTGCCATGGTAAAACATTCCCTTGGTTATACAGTAAAATCCCGCTAATGCGACCACCTAAAAGAGGTATAATTCTAGGTGCCAGATGCAGGTGGTAGCTTAATGCAGGACAAAAGTAATGCAGAAAGCTCCTAGAGGAGCTTTCTGCATTACTTTTGTCCTGCATTAAGCAACCACCTGCTTATAAAGTCATCCATGTTTATTCATTAAGTGGTCGCATTAGAGGGGTTCTACTGTATGCTATTATAAAAAAACTAATTTGATTAACCCTTTACTCCATTAATTCCCCTTTCAGCACCTTTACAAACAGAGTAAACCCAGATCATATGGCTCCTATTGGAGCCATCTGATCATGGTCTGCTCTGTTTGCTTTATAAAATAATATAGATCTGTTACTACAGTTTCTGTCAAGGCCAGAATTTGATGTGTTTATATGCTATTACGAAAATGCATCTAGTTAATGTCATTATTTCTTATATGAATATTCATGGAAGAAAGGGTTAATATTTATTATGTACATATTGATCAGGTTACTGGCTTAATGAGACTCAATGTTCTAGTACTATGACTGATCTGGATCTGCACTCTTAACATATATTTATCTTTTCCCACCATGACCTAGTCTGTGTAGATAAAATTTCACAGGAACACTTTTTCGTAGTATTTTTGTAAAAAATTGTCTTTTTATTGGATTGTATGAATTCATTGCAATACACCATGTTCACATAGTAGGGTAGTTAATTGATTTATATAGGCAGTTTGGAGACAGACAGTCTGCATAACTTGTGTTTCAAATTACAAACTTTCACTTCTGACACACAAACTTACTATCACATTCATCTTCATTTTCTGCATCATGCATTCATTTTCATATTCATAATTATGAAGAATGAGTTGGGTCTACCATATTCTCCCTAATAAACTAAACACCATCACTTAGTGATTGCTCCCTTACTGAAGGGGTGGGAGGGGGAGGGGGACTAACAATGAATCTAGTAACTAAAACTCTGTATAATAATAATTGATAAAGAAATGTAGGATTTTCAGAACACAAACGGTAGATAAAAGTAGACTACAAGCAATGTGGAAAGCTCCCCTAGGTTTTTTCTGCATTGTTTTCATTCTACATTAAGCAACTACCTGTGTACAAAATGCAAGAAGCTCCGTAGAGATAATACAAGAGATAAAAGAACCTGTAGAGATCATTATTTATTTGCTTATCTTTATTCCTTTACCTCATGACTATTCATGTAAGAATTAATGACATCATAATTATTAAAGTACTATGAACACAGGAATACATGTATTTGGCCATGGCAAGAGCTAGCCATCAGATCTATATTATTTCATAAGCAAATGAAACCGACCCTGATCAGACAGCTTCTACAGGAGCTGTCTGATCTGGCTCTCCTCTACTTTAACCCATTCCCTTATATTGACGACTCTGTAAAAGTCACTTTGTGAAACCATTGTGATAAATAGAACATTTGCTCCTATAAGAGCAAATGCTCTATTTATCACAATGGTTTCAAATTACAAAATTCTAAAATTTCCCTTTTCTCTAATTAATGCTCCTTTTTGGTAGATTTATTCAAAGAGGTTGTATCTAAAAATAGCCTATGAGGTAATAGGTTAAAAAGGGGTGAAAAGGGTGAAATTATGGAGTAAAACGTTAATCTTTAGTAAAACTTTAGATAAAGTGGTGATATGTACCGGTAGTATTTCTTGTAGCATATTGATGTAGATGGGGAAAATCATAGTCACAACAGGATCATGTAAATCCGTTTTAATGAAATTCATGTTGGGATTTTGTGTTTGCCTGTATATGTGTGAATGGGGCATTGTAAATTAGCGTCTGTTGTAATTTCAAAGTAAAACATGTTTCATTTTAAAATGTTGCATCAACTGAGCTGAAATGACTTTTTTAACTTATTTGAAAATATGCATTTAGTGTAATGTTTGGTCTGTTTTATGTATATTTAAACTTGTGGCCTAGATACCTTCTTTTGAAGACTATTTTAACGTTTTTCTGTGTTTGGTAGTTTATTTTTATAATCGTTTTTGATATATCACTGTCTGTAGTGGTACACAGCATAATGTTTATCTTGCATCAAACGACCATACATTTGGTAATAAACAATGGACCAGCCTTACATATGATTTTAGGAGAAACTTAAGTTTCACCTGTCATGTACTTAACCCTTTACTCCATAGATACTCTTTGCAGAGTAGACCCAGATCAGATGGCTCCTATAGGAGTCGTCATGATCACAGTCTGCTGCTGTTTGCTTATGATATACTAAAGATATCATTCTACAGTTTCTATTATGATAAAAAATACATAGAGAATATTTGGTTCCTAGCTTTGAATGAGAAATGTTATCTGGCAAGGCGGATGAATATATCAGGTGAGCCGAAGGCGAACCTGATATATTCAGAAGCCGAGCCAGATAACATTTCTCGTTCAAAGCTAGGAACCAAATATTCTATTTATCCTTGTCACGACAGCAAAATATAAAATTATTTTATTTTGTACCGAATGTACCACAAAATGCACCGCAAAGTATACCCGACTCTACTGGCTCTAGACTGTTGATGACGTAACTATAAAGGCGTTATTACGTCACTGGAATTCCACTGAAAAAATGTTCAAAACAAAACCGTTGCCCCGGTTGGTTATGTGAGAAAAAGAACCTGTCACTTGATGTTTGAGACAAGCTGATCTAAACCTCGTCTAGAATAGAAAAGTCAAGGCTAGCTTAATAACATTTCAATTCTAGACTCGGTTGAGATAGACGCCGATAGAATTAAAATAGAACTGACTATAGAATACAGGATCTAGACGATTTATGATTCTTGATGTGGATTTATCTAAACACGGTCATTTCGCGACAGACTAATAGAATCAAGCATGGGTTTTGTTAAAGACGGGGGTTTCTAAACCCGAGGTTGGTCTGTTCCAGTCCGAAACGAGCTTTAGCGAGTTTCCGATAGAAACAGACCAACCGAGGGTATAGAACCCCCGGCTTTAACAAAATCCATGCTTGATTATTTTTCTCGCTGAAAATACGCCCTAAAACCAATTAAATTAACGAATTTTGTGAAGTACTACTTTACATTGCGTAATACGACTTCCATATCTAATAGCAACAGACCGCAGCATAACTTTAGGCGTGACACCAAAATGACGTCATTTGTTATGACAACCACAAACGTTACGTTGTGGCGTAAATATAAATGACTGAGTGACTACAAAACAACGTCTTCGGTTAATTAAATAGGCTTTTAAAGTGTTTATATGATAAATAGAATTTCATATTCGTGGTATTTACTTATATTAATTTCAATTCATAAGGTTGTTGCCTATAGAAATGTTGGTATAATTCTGTAAGAATTCCTTCCCTTGTATTGATTTTACCCAATCGCGCGTATGAATACACTAGTCACGGGGTGTTCCAGATAAGGATTTCTAGTACGGCTATTTTTAGTAACTCAGCTTATCTAGCACAACTGAGAAGCAAGAAAACTAGATCTAGTCTAGATCTAGATCTACTAGGTCTAAGAATATAAGTTTGAGAGAATGAAGTGAAAGAATTATTTAGTTTAACGGGTATCGATTGAAATCAATTCGCTTTGTTAAACTTTTTTTATTCAGTAGATCTAGATCTAGATCTACTAGGTAGACGTAAATTTGTGTATTCACGAAATAAGCGTCTCGGTAAAAAACTTTTTTTTTAAAAAAAAGTAGTTTTGGCTACAGGTCATGTGACCAACTGACATATTAACATCGGTCATGTGACCTACTGACATAATAACAAAAAGTTTATCAGGCACCTTGTTATCCGTCAGGAAAATAGGCACGTAACAGGATAAAAAGTATTTTGCTCATAGTGCCATTATAAAAATTCAGTAAATTAGTATTCATGATGTCATTATTTCTTGTTTGAATATTAATTGAGTAAAGGGTTAAGTTTGATACTCAAATAGCATTCTCAGACATATTTGCTCATCTCTTGACTTCTGCCAGAGTGATAGCAGCTGGGATCTAAGAAATCTTGTTTAACCCTTTCCAAGTTCTTTGTTTATTCCAAATTTCAATACCTACCGAATATTCATGGGCAAAAAAGTTATAATGAAATATGGAAGGTTGAACATTGTAGCCATTTTAGAAACTAAACAAACAGATCTATCAAATTCCATTAGCAAACAGGGCGGACCCTGATCAGACGGCTCCCACTCTGTTTGCATATGCGCGAATAGGCGTTTATATGAAGGAAAGGGTTTAAGAATTCTCTTCAGTTTTTACTCAGAGAAAGTGTCTGTGAATTGAAGCGCAATGATTATTTCATTTCAAATCTTCAGAGATCTTATTATGTTAACCTTTATGCTCATATTGTTAACCCTTACGCTCATATTGACGCCTTTTGATACATCTGTAAAAGTGACTTTTTGAAACCATTGTGAAAAATAGAGCATTTGTCACAATGTTTTCAAAACTTCACAATTCTAAAATTTTCTGTTTTCCGAGTAAATTCTCCTCTTCAGTAGATTTATTCAAAGAGGTTGGGTCTAAAAATAGCCTATGAGGCCATGGTCTTGTGAATCAACAGATATAATATATTCTATGAATCAAGAATCTTTTTGTTTCTTTGAAGTTTGTTTAACATGATATGTTAGCAGAATAGTAAACTATTACTAAGTATCTGTGATTACCAAAATGTCGTAATATCTGATTTCTATTGATATTGCTTAACTCTTTGGAAGCAAGCAGAAACTTTGATTACCTATGTGGAACATGGCGAAAAAGTTAACTCAACTGGGACTCGAACCCAGGGCCTCTGGCTTACCTGGCTTGAGCTTGAGCTTGCATACAAGCAGTTTTTATCCAGATGAGACGCCAAGTGACTGCGCCTCGCCTCATCAGGATCCAAACTGTTTGACACTCTGATTGCATGAAAGGAAATGAAGAAAGCATTTCAAACTTGCAGCAGATGACAAATTCTTGTAGATGATAATTAATTACCGTGCAATAAATCAGTGATATTGATAATAGCTTTAATGATTGTAACTACACAGGTAATATCAGTATGTTTCAGATTAAAAACCCATACTTGCATTGGTAGTTTTAATATGTCTCTTTGAATTAATTTCTTAATTTTTTTTTACATTTATATGTTTTATGAGTATTTCTGTATACAGTAAACCCACTAATACAACCAACTACAATAGGTATAATTATGGGTGCTAGATGCAGGTGATAGCTTAATGCAGAACAAAAGTAATGCAGAAAGCTCATAGAGGAGCTTTCTGCATTACTTGTGTCCTGCATTAAGCAACCACCTGATTATAAAGACACCCATGTTTATTCATTAAGTGGTCACATTAGAGGGGTTCTGCTGTATTGTTATTGACCAGATGTTGAAGATTCCCTGAGCTGTATATATACTATCTATATTTATGAATATTTATGCTTATTGTTTTTAAATTTTATACTAGACCTGATTAAAGTTTTACTTTTGTCTCATGGCAACAGACGAATACACGTCATTCATTTATGTTAAAACCTCTATATACAATGACCAGTCAGCCTAATTCTGGTTCATCACAGCAGATGGTAGCTTAATGCAGGACATACATTATGCAGAATGCTTCTTTAGAAGCTTTCTGCATTACTGTTTTTTCTTCATTCAGCAACCACCTGCTTATCACCATGTTTTATTCATTTATTGGCCACTATAGAAGAGTTCAAAGTAGTGTCAGTATTATGGCATTTGTGCTAGTTCTATCCTAATAATCTTGGGACTACATATTCAATATAATTTACTCTTCAAGGGCACTGAATAATGTTTGAAACTTTTTCAATACTGCCATTTCCAAAACTTGCAATTCTGTGATTTGTCTATGAAAACAAAAAAAACTAAGTACAGTAAAACCTCTCTATAACGGCCACTAAATTGTGTTAATTAATTGGTATTTTGGGCAGGGTGGTTGCTTAAAGCAATGTGAAAGTAAAACAGAACGCTCCTATAGGAGCGTTCTGTTTTACTTTCACCTTGCTTTAAGCATCCACCTGCCTTTAACACAAAATTCTTGATGTAATTTAGTGGTCGTTATAGAGAGGTTTTACTGTATGTTGCAGTTCACTGTTAGTTCAGAGTTAACCCTTTACTTCATTGACACAAGAGCCATCTGATATGGGTCTGCTGTATTTACTCATGGTATAATATAGATCCATTTTTACAGCTTCTACCATAGGCAAAACTTTCTTTTTTCATATGCTATTTATAGAACTGACGTTATTAATAAACCCTTTACTCTATAAATACGCCTTTGCAAACAGAGTAGACCCAGATTAGACGATTCCTATAGGAGCCGTCTGATCCGGGTAAACTCTGTTTGCTTATGGTACAACACAGATATGATTATACAGTTTCTGTCATGGCCACAAACTCCCCTGTCTATGTCCTCTCATAACAATTAATCTAATTAATATTGATGAGGTCATCATTTCCTGCATGAATATTCATGGAGTAAGGGGTTTATATTCATAAAGGCATTATTTCTTACATGAATATTCATGAAGTAAAGGGTCAGGGTAACTATGACTGATTGTTTGTGTATCATCACTGATTCCTTCAAAGTATTCCTCATACATGTATTTATATGAGCTTGGAAGATTTTTGTCTTTTGAAGTATTTAATTCTTAATAAATTATCATCTTCAAAAATATCTTTGTTGTTTCTACTGTATTATTATACATGTACTCATTACCATATTTACCTTACCATGAATATTCATTAACCCTTTACTCCATGAATATTCATGTAAGAAATAAATGGCATCATGAATATTAATGGATATATTTTCATAATAGCATAATGAACACAACATTTTGGCCATGTCAGAAACTGTAGAATTAGATCTGTATTATTTCATAAAGCAATCAGAGCAAACAACACCTAAGGAGTCATCTGATCTGGATCTTCTCTGTTTGCAAAGGCATACATGTATAACTCTTTCCTCCATTTTAATGTCTTTCTAATTTCTATGCTTTTGCAAACAGAGCAAACCCAGAACAGATGGCTCCTATAGGAGCCGTCTGATCAGGGTCTGCCATTGCCAAAATTTCCTGTGTTCATGTGCCATTTTTAGCTTGTCTGTATCGAAGAAAGGTCGAGCTATTGTGATCACTGGGTCGTCGGGGTTGGTGTGCAAAAACTTTAATGTAGCTCATTACTCTAAAAGTATAAGAGGTATCAACATGAAACTCCATAGGTTAGTAGATTTCATTGAGGGGAAGGCCCCTACATAAGAACCATAACTCTTGATTTCAAAATTTTGGAGTTATGGCCCTATATTGTTTTCAAAAAAGCTTAATTTAGCTGGACAAGCACCAAATCGGACGAGCCTTGGCACCGCATGCGGCTCTTGTTAAAAATTATTTAATCAATAGTTATGGTATCATTATTTCGTACCTGAATATTCATGGAGTAAAAGGTAAACCCCTTCACTCATATAAAACACATTTTCACACATTTGCAAACAGTATTTCTCGTAGGAACCATCTGATCAGGGTCTGCTCTGTTTGCTTATGGATTTATATAGATCTGATTCTACTCTCTCTGTCAGGCCAAAATTCCTTTGTTAACAATGCTTTAAAATAATTTGGCTCTTTCATATTCATGATATCATTATTTCTGACTTGAATATTAAGCATTATCTTGAGCATTATGCTCAGGGCCTACACTGTTTGCTTAACACATTATCCCCTAGTGACGCATTTTTGCGCATCTATAGAAGTAACTTTATGAAACCATTGTGATAAATACAGCATTTGCTCCTATAGGAGCAAATGCTCTATTTATCACAATGGTTTCAAACTACAAAATTCTAATTTTTTCCTTTCCTCTAGTTAATGCTCCTTTTTGGTAGATACATTCAAAGAGGTTGGGCCTAAAAATAGCCTAGGAGAGAATGAGTTAATTAGGGCCGGCTCTGCTTGTTTATGGAATAATATAGATCAGATTCTACAGTTCCTGCCATGGCCAAATACTCCTTAGTTTATGTGCCATTATAAAATTTCTATTTACCATTATAAACATTCACCTAATTAATAATCATATCAGTATTTCTTTACTTCACTTTTCCTGTGACCTAGGTTGTAGGGGCAACTTCATGACACTCTCTTTCCACTTTGTCCTGTCTTCCACTGCTCTCTGAGATGTTGCAAAACTCAAACCTGTCAACTCCTTGATGTTATCTTCCCAACTCTTCTTTTGCCTTCCTCGTCTTGTGGTTTCATTAACTGTCCCTGGAGAATTATCTTGATGACATGAACATACCATCTCACCTTCCTTTTCTTAACTACAGTGAGAAGCTCTTCATAGGGGCCATTTAGTGCCCAAACCCAACTGCAGACCTCTTCATTGGTGATGAGATTCTTTGTAAAAGATGTATAGGATCCTTCTGTAGCATCTCATCTCTAAGGAGTGGATTCTTCTCTCCAGTTCTGCTGTCAGGGTCCATGTCTCACAAGCATAATGGAGTATCTTACCAGGTATAGGAATAACTAGAAAATTGTGTCTGTAAGACACAGGGATGCCCCCGTGGTGGTGCTTGCCTAGCGGCACCATTAGTTCCTGAGTAATTTGACCTTGACCTTGGGTTTGCCAGCAGCATGGGCTTGGTGCGCAATGAAAATATGGATGGTGGTTAATGTGTATATGCAATTCCATGCCAATAGCTATAGTGGTTAATGAGATATAAGACAATGAAAAAACTGCAACAACAAACTGCACGTAAAAGTGACGGACGGACAGACAGACAGACAGGTGCGAAACATAATACCCCTGACTATCGTCAACGGGGACATAATAAATCATTCTCTTCACTCATCTTTAAACTGTATACACTTGCACTTATTACCAAATTACCGTAAATATTTGGCCAGATTTATATAATAGTATAGACCCAGATCAAATTGCTCTAGAATAATTTTATCTGGGTCTACACACTACATGTATTTACTTCTCCATTAAATTTAATTTAACCCTTTCCCTGTTCTATATTTAGTCCAAATATAATACCTACTGAATATTCAGACAAATGTTCTAATGAAATATGGTACGTGGAAAATTGTAGCCATTTTAGAATCTAAAGAAACAGATCTATCAAATTCTATAAGCAAACAGAGCAGACCCTGATCAGACGGCTTCTCTAGGAGCAATCTGATCCGAGTCTTCACTTTATGCAAATGTGTGAAAATGCGTTTATATGAGGAAAAGGGTTAAAGTTCGGACAGTGCAGAAAAAACTTGTTCAGTTTGACAAACTGATGGACAGGACAGATTGTGTCCTAAAAATTAGGGTACGGTTGAAAATGTTTGAGGCGAATCGCTGCTGACATCTGTAAATTACAGTAAAACCTCGGTAATTTGAAATTTCAGTATAAACAAAACAAAGCACTGACATTGAAAAGTGGTTTGTAAGCAGGCCTGAATGCTAACTTGCAAAATGTATAGTACTGTATAACCTGCATTTGAACTAAAGTCACCTTAAACAAGAAAGGCCTAAGCAACAATGCAGATATAATTAATGTTACTGCATGCAACTGAAGGTTTTTTATCATTGAGGTGAAAGGTCAAGGTCGGTGACTAGAAAACGGTACGCAGCAATCCGCCCTCCCTAGATATACTCATATATCTTCATATATAGGAGATAACTGAGGTCAAAGGTCATGGTCAAGGTGACCTGAAAACAGTATGTGACACTCCGTCATCCCTAGATGTACTCACCAAATTTGGAATTTCTACCTAAAGCAATACAGCAATATAATTATTTTCTATTTTTTTAATGTCCCCCACCTCCAACAGTGACACACACACATATATATATCATATAGCCTTGCTTTTGTCCATCTGTGCATGTCCTGCAAAATTCGTCATACACCAATGGGAAAAATTACTTTTTCGGCAAATGCACGAAGACAATGAGGCTAACCTGGGTTAACCCTTTGAATGCTGAATAATCAAAGTGGACTGGATCCATATGAACTGCTGTGTAATTTGTCTAATGATAAAGTACATACAGTATGAAAGGTTAAAACTTGCTTAAGAGTATTTTGAATGGGAAAATCGTGAAGATCCTGATCCCTCTGATCTAGGGCTACAGTGTGTGTTAATGCCAGGTTTCTTGTTTTCTGCATTCAAAGGGTTAAATATTTCCAGACTACGGGTAACTTTGGACCCAGAAGAGATGCCATGTAACCCAGCATCTTATTAGAATCCAATATATTTCTGACAAGTGTGCTTTAAATAACAATACAGTAAACCCTCTAAACTGTTGTTTTAGTAAAGAAGAATTGACACCTTTTCAGGCAGGACTGTGGCTGCTTAATGCAGGATGAAATTCATGCAGAAAGCTCCTTTTGGAGCTTTCTGCATGACTTTCACCCTGCATTAAGCTGTTATTTGTCTTACAGATCAACATTATTTCTGATTTGACTGCAGTTTAGAGGGGTTTTACTGTATTTCTTTTTCAGACGAAAACTAAAACTTGGCCAAGACTGTTTACCTATAAACATTCTCGGCACGTATGGTTTTTATAGCAGATGAGAAATGTTTGAGTTAAAGAGCAGACAAGGCTGAAATGACAAATTTTGACTAATTCAAGGGCCTTCACTCTGGTGTCACATCGCTGGTAATTGAACTAGGCCAAGAACATTCTCAGCAGGTTTGGTGAGGATAAGATGAAAACTATTTGAGTTAGAGAGCAGACAAGGCTAAAATGGCCAATTTTGACTGAATCAAGGACCATAACTCAGAGGTGTGTTATGTGATTTGACTGGTAATCGGACTTGGTCAAGAATTTGCAACTATAAACATCCTCTGTAAGTTTGGTGAAGATCAAATGAAAACTATTTGAGTTAGAGAGCGGACAACGCTAAAACAGACAATTTTGACTGAATCAAGGGCCATAACTCAAAGGTGTCTAATGCGATTTAGGTTGTAATCGAACTTGATCAAGATTTTACACCTTTAAACATTCTCTAAAAGTTTGGTGAAGATCAGATAAAAACTATTCGAGTTAGAGAAGGGACAAAAAAAGTGTGACGGACTGACGGACAGGGCGATTACTATAGGGCACCCACATCAAGGTGTGGGGCCTTAGTTACTAAGAGTTGTAGGGATTGGAATGTCTAGATCAATATGGGATAAGGAATAAAAACATACACAGTTTCTTTAACATCATGGATTTAATAATAGATGTACGTTACCTTAGAGAACAACTTCATTGTTGATGAATAAATAGTATATACTACTAATGGAGAAAACACCACTTGTTCAAATAGAAAAATAATTGTTCTAATTATACTTCTAATCTTGTTAAATCATCAAATTTCTAGTAACTTTTAACAGTAACAAGTCTGAATTCCAGTCTTATAACAAAGCTTAGTTTTCTTACAAACCAATGAAATACAGTAAGGCCCTCTCTATTACGACCACCAATGAGTTTTGAAGACAAGTGCTAGCTTAAAGCTGGATGAAAGTTATGCAGAATGCTCCCACAGGAGCTTTCTGCATTACTATCATTCTGCATTCAGCGACCACCTGCTTTTAAAGACACTCATGTTTATTCATTTAGTGGCCGCTTTAGAGAAGTTAAATTTTATACGACAAAACTATGTCAAAAAATCAAAACAAATTTCACAAAATTAATGAGGAAATTTTTTAATAAATCTAAATATTTCTTAAAAACCATAAATTGTGTGATGAAAATTGGGATACTGAACAAGTGTATCTGGAGTTTAAACAAAAACTATTTAACCCTTTACTCCATGAATATTCATGTTAAGAAATAATGACACCATGAATAATAATTACATTCACTGTTATAATAGCACATGCACGGACATGGCAGAAATTGTTGAATCAATCTATATTACATCATAAGCAAACAGAGCAGACCCTGATAAGACAGCTCCAAGAGGAGCCATATGATCTGGGTTGACTTTGTTTAGGTGTATTTATGGAGGAAAGGGTTAATAATGAAATAGGCAATTACAGAATTGACAGGTTTTTTTAGAATATGTAATCTTAAGAGCTTGAAATAACCTGTTGTACTATTTATTTGTCCTAACTGAAGTACAAAAACATAATGATGAGTCTGCCTCAATAAAAACATAGTATCGGTGTACTAACCAGAATTCTGAATTCCATCCTACAAGTTTAACCCATTCCCTCATATTGACGACTCTGTAAAAGTCACTTTGTGAAACCATTGTGATAAATAGAGCATTTGCTCCTACTTTGTGAAACCATTGTGATAAATAGAGCATTTGCTCCTATAGGAGCAAATGCTCTATTTATCTCAATGGTTTCAAACTACAAAATTCTAAAATTTCCTTTTCTCTAATTAATGCTCCTTTTCGGTAGATTAATTCCATGAGGTTGTATCTAAAAATAGCCTATGAGGTAATGGGTTAATAGATTGTCATCAGTTTCAAAACTTTTGTTTTAACCCTTTACCTGATAAATATTTATGAAAGGATTAATGACATCATGAATATTTATTAGCTGAATTCTGATAATGGTATATGACAACAAGGGTTTATGGCCATGGCTCCTACAGGAGCCATCTGATCTGGGCCTCCTCTGTGTTTGCAAAGGCAACCCATTTAACCCTTTCCCTGTTCTACATTTATTCCAAATTTCAATACTTACTGAATATTCATGGACAAAATAGTTATTGGAAGGTGGAAAATTTGAGCCATTTTAGAAAGTAAAGAAACAGATCTTTCAAATTCCATTAGCAAAAAGAGCAGACCCTGATCAGACGGCTCCTATAGGAGCCGTCTGATCTGGGTCTACTCTGTTTGCAAATGCGTGAAAATGTGTTTACATGAAGGAAGGGGTTTAAATCATCTCCATCAGGTAATGGGTTAAGTATTGTCATCAGTTCCATCAGGTAATGGGTTAAGTATTGTCATCAGTTCCATCGTTTTAATATATAATTTTTGTAATATAATTACAATGACTTAGACTTTGATTGGATAACTTAAAGTGCATGTTAAACTGTGAATCCTGATCTGAGGCAGAGTTATTTCGCTTCTGATCTGGATCTACACTGGCTGTACATCTATTCTAGTTCAAATATAGGCATTCTACAGCCTAACTTTTAGCCTGCTGTGCAAAAGTTTTGTCGACAGAAAATGCCTAGTAATTAGATTTTGATGCAGATTTTCTTATATAGTATTTTTAAAGGTGGTCTTTGTGGCAAACAGTTGAATACTGCATGAGGCATAGCATTACACAGCAGTTCATCTGGATCCAAACTGTTTGCAACAGATATCAGATATACGTTAATAGCAGGCTAAAGGTTAATAATGATAAAAAGGTGTACAAACAGTGTGCTAAAACAAATCTAATGTCTATGATATGCATTCTTAGTAATTATGCCATTACCTTATACTCGCATAACCAATACGACATGGTAAATAAGTTTGAATAAAACAGAAATATCAGCTCAAGATATCTAAAATCTCCAAAACATATTTGAAGCTTGCAAAAAGTAAGACTCTAGAGAAATACCAAATAACACAGTATTTAATCTAGATCAAAACTGTTTGCAGATTTGAATATTATTTTTCATATATAAAGAAACCAAGAAACAACTTAAGACTATCATTTGATAATTATTCCTATTAACCCTTTACTCAATAAATATTAATTAAGTCATTCTCCCCTAGACTATTTTTAGACCCAACCTCTTTGAATAAATCTACCGAAAAGGAGCATTAACTATAGAAAAGGAAAATGTTAGAATTGTGTAATTTTGAAACCATTGTGATAAATAGAGCATTTGCTCCTAAGGAGCAAATGCTCTATTTATCACAATGGTTTCACAAAATAACTTTTACATAGGTGCAATAAGGCATCAGTAGGAGAGAATGAGTTATAAAAAATATAATGACATCATAAATATTAATTGCATTTTTATAACAACAATTTGAACAAGGGTTGGGTTTTTTATAACCAGAAATTTAGATATCTATTTTGGCACAAGAAAACAGAGCTGACTCTGATCAGACAGCTCCTCCAGAAGTCATCTGATCTGGGTCTACTCTGTTGCAAAAGGTGTTAAAAGGCATATTTATGGAGTAAAAGGTTAACCACTTCAAGTATGTAATGTGAATGACTTTAAAAACTACTTTTGATTATAAAATAAACCCAGTTTACTGTATGAAGTGAATTCTGTCAACATTTTACACTCATTCCCTCTGTCTTTCTTGTTAAAAGTTAAAGAACAAAACGCTTTTCTAAACAACTGGAAATAATTAATGAATCCCTTTTTCAAAAATACCAAGTTGTATCAAATACTTAGATGCTTACATTCAAAGCACAAACATATTGCAAAATTAACAAAATAAGTAACATGTTAAAGTTTTTTTTCTCATTAAAACAATCTAAAACAAGTGAAATAGAAGAAAATAACAAAATAAAAGTAGCACTTCATCTTTTCTAGCTTAGATCTGCAGTTATTTAAGGAAAAAAATTAAAAGAAACTTTAACTCAAGATAAACTTATCTTCAGTAAAAACTAGAACAAAGTCCTAGTTATGTATTTCTTACATTACCAAGATTCAAGATAAAGGCAATTAACCCTTTCCCTGTTCAATATGCATGTAAGAAATAATGACATCATGAATATTTATTACCGATAGCTGAATATTTATAATATAAACCTTTCAAGGATATTTTCTGCCTAGGGAAAAAACATAGAATCAGATCTTTATAATGTTAAAAGCGAACAGAACAGACCCTAATCAGATGGCTCCTAAAGGAGCCACCTGATCTGGGTCTACTCTGTAAATGTGTGAAAAAGACATTTTTTATCACAAGGGAAAGGGTTAAACATAATTTGAGATAACTAAGTGATAACTACAGCATTCACTGTAAATATTAGGACTCTCAATCTCTCCACTGGTTCGTTTGGTTGAGTCAGTCAATTTAACATTAACTCTTTACTCAATGAATATTCATGTAAGAACTATTAACATCATGAATATTAATCTGATTATTTGAACACAGAACGTTTATGCTATGGCAGACACTAGAGAATCATATCTACACTATATCATAAGTAAATAGAGCAGACCCTTATCAGACGGCTCCTATAGGAGCCCTCTGAACTGAGTCTACTCTGTTTGCAAAGGTGTAGAAAGACATATTTATGGAGTAAAGGGTCAGCATGCTAACAGCAAATTCATAAAGACCTATGCATACAGTTTGGATCCAGATGAGAGGTCAAGTAACTCGGCACCCCGTAATTAGGATCCAAACTGTTTGACACTAAGAAACCTGACTACACATCTGAAAAGAAATTGATAAAAAATTAAATGTTTTGTATCAGAAATGTTTTGTATCAGACAACAATGACTAGGCATGCAAACATGCTACAGGCTAAATATTTTCAAACAACTTGGATTCACATGAAACACCGAGTAAGTCAGAAATTCAAATGGATCCACGCTGCTCGACACTGACAGTGTATTGATGTAGAGAAAGAGTATGTGTACCTGTAATCCATGTATTTCAGAAACCAAACAGACAATAGTTTTAGCTCACAATTGGCTCAGTATGCTAGAGTTTAACATATTCAGAGACAGATATATCTATTATGAGCTATGACAGAAGAAAAGGGGCCTTAAAGACACTACAAAGTGTGTAGACCCTCCTTACCAACTCTTATTTAACCCTTTAATCCATATATATGCCTTTTAATGACTTTGCAAACAGAGCAGACCCAGATCAAACAGTTCCTGTAGCAGCGGTCTGAGCAGTGTTTGTTCCACTTGCATTACAATATAGAACTTATTCTACACATTCTGCCATCACCAAAAAATGTTCACTTGCCATTATAACAATTAAGAAATTTGATATTCATGGATTAAAGGGTTAAACAAGTTGAGCAATTTGTTTTTGTCCAAGTATCGCTGCAAGTAGTGCAGACCCTTAGCACACTCACTATTGCAAATCCTCAGTCTAGTCTGGGTCTGTGATGTTTGTGTGATGCTCACAGACTCTTTTTCTCCTGTCCAAAGCTCAAGTATCATTAACAACTTTCTAACTGCTAATTTCGCATTATTTTTTATTCAAACAGTTATCAGTGCTCTTCAATGTACAACAAATTAAAAGACTTGCTTCAGCCATTTTCCATGGTAACAGATTTGTCACTATGGTAAACACTTTGTAAAATAACCATATTGTTTTTATGAGTATAAGCAACAGTGACAATTTTGGGCAAAACTGTGGTCATTTGATTTCAGAATTAACCTAGTCCTGGAGAGCTAAATTATACTATCGGATCTTTTACAAGTTTTTGTATCTTTAAAAGGTTCACGTTTACACATGACATTTCTGTATACAATAAAGGCCTGTTTCTTAAAAATGGACAAAGGATGTATTAAACATAAATTTATAAAGGCACAAACTAATTAATGTCTCCTGCATTTTTATCTTCATCAAACTTAAAAACTATTCATCCCCAGAATTTAAGAGTTAACCGCTTTCCCTCATACAAATGCCTTTTCATGCCTTTGTAAACAGAGTAGACAAAGATCAGTGGTTCCAGTTGAAGCCATCTGATCAGGAACCGCTATATTTGCTTACAAAATTAAAATAGATCAGACTCTACTGTTTCTATCAATACCAAAAACCAAAGTGTGTACATATGCCATTATAAAAAAAATCAGCTAATAAATATTCATGGTGTCATTATTTCTTTAATACATGAATATTCATCAGGGAAAGGTTTACTATTTTAAGAAATATTGATTCATCAAGGTAACAGTTTACTGAAAATAGTCCTGAATTATGTATCATTTCATACAGCCATTTTGAAAGAATATCAAAGTCATTGTCAAATATAAGGCTTTAAATTGAAAGTTTCTATAAGAATATTCCTTAAAACGTTCTCCCAAGACACTGAAAAAACAAATAGAAATAAAAATAAAACCAACTTAAATTCTCACAACCAACCATGAAACCACAGTATTGCCCAAGACAGTCCTTTAACAGGGTTCCCAACAAATAACAACATGTTAACAAATACATGTATCATAGAGTTTCACAGTGAAACAGGTAAATGAAAATACTTTAAAATTTAAGAAAGCCCTCTCTAGTAGAAAGTTTATAAATGTTACACAGACACTTAACTCTTTAGCTGCCATCCATTGTCGTTTGTATACAGTTGAACTTCGTTATCTCATACTCAAATAACTTGAACTTTGGGATAACTTGAACAAAAAGTTCAATCCTTCCAAAACTTACAATTCAAAATTGCTCTAAAGCATATTACTGCAGATATCTAGAAACACATGTGACAGCTTAATACAGGTCTAAAGTAATGCTGAAAGATCCTACAGGAGCTTTCAGCATTGCTTTAGACCCGTATAAAGCATTAAACTCGAGAACTTGTTGAGATTAGAAAGCAGATAACTCGGAACTATTCTGTATAGTCCCTTGAAGTTCGAGATATCAAAGTTCAACTGTATTTTGTCAACTGTAACAATTGAGTTTTCTTCCCTAATCTTTCAAAAACAATAACCACATTATCAAATATTTTGGATCATGATGAGGTGCTGAGTTACTCGGCATCTCATCTGGATCCAAACTGTTTGCAAAGGTGATTACAGGTTTATGACTGACAGTCAAAGAGTTAATGTATATCCACAGCTTATTTTCCTACTGTATTCTCTCTATTTAATGCACTCTAATTTCCTATGGAAAACTTAATTTCAAACTCACAATAAATTAGCTTAACAGTTCCATTAATAGTTAAATCAGTTTAAATTTAACCCTTTCCATCATATAAATGCTTTTTCATGCCCTTGCAAACAGAGTAAACCCAAAACAGATGGCTCCTATAGGAACTGTTTGATCAGGGTCTCCTGTTTGCTTATAAAACATTTTAGATCTGACTACACTTTCTACCAATACCAAAACATACTGTGTACATTGTCATTATAAATGTGCAACTTAGGAATAGTCGTAATCTCATTATTTCTTACAGGAACACCAACAGGGAAAGGGTTATAAAAGTATTCCTATTATATAGTATATACCTACACAGTCATTTGGGAATACCTATATGCATTTATTTATCTGAAAATACTGTTAACCCTTTACTCCATAAATACACCTTTCCTATGCATTTGCAAATAGAGTAGACCCAGATCAGATGGCTCCTATGGGATCCGTCGCATCAGGGTCTGCTCTGGTTGCTTATGAGATATATAGCTATGATCCGACACTTTCTACCATGGCCAAAAAATCTTGTGTCCATGAGCTATCATAATAATTAATTTAATTAATATTCATGATGTCCTTTCTTACATGAATATTCATGGTGTAAAGGGTTAAATACATACCGTTATAACTAGTGAAATGAGAGTGCATGCAACAGACAGAATACGGCATCTCAATCATTTACGAGGTCAAATGACGAAGACACCTCAACATTTTAAGTTTTATTCGCATTCCAAATAACCTCCACATTATTAGATAACCTGTTATGAATTGGTTTCTCTTCTCCTACAACAATTGCATCCTCTTGAATTATACCATACCCAAACATTATCTTCATTGTTGTTGAATCTGAGAACCAGTCAAGTAAGAGCTAGACAGGTTCTCTAACATCATTCCCTACATCAGATTCTTTATAATCTAACAGTTCTAGAACTAGAGAACCATAACAGAGCAGAACAGAACTAAAAAGTGTTCCATTTGAATATCAAAGGTGTTCCCCTGGAAATATTCCCCCTAATAACAGAGATATAAATAAGATGCTACTTAATAAGACAAAACTTTTGTAAGACTGTTGGCAATATGCAAAAGAAATTTTATCTAACTATAATACAAGTATGGCAGATAAATATATGGGCATTTCCTACAAGATTAACTATCGACCCTGTGACTTTTGCTTAATTTAAGCTCTTTCTTAATTCCATTCTGTCTGTTGTGAGATCAAAGATAATGAGAATTTTAACTAACATACAAATGTACAGTACACATAGAGGATGAATAGTACCTATTTCTCTATATGTTTGTGAACAACAAAATGATTAACCCTTTACCTGATATAGATGCCTTTTCAAACAGAGTAGACCTAGATCAGACAGTCCCTATAGTAGGCATCTGACCAGGTCTGCTATGTTTGCTTATGAAATAATAAAGATGATTCCAGTTTCTGCCATGGCCAAAAAAATCCGGTGATCAATACGCCAGGATAGGATATCTATTTGATATTGATGAAGTCATGAATTCTCGTTTAAATATTTATGCAGTAAAGGGTTAGTAGTGAATAAAAACAATACAACGCCTCAGGAAAAACAATAGGACTAGACGGCAAAACCATTTCTACAGAATCAAAACCAGTAGTGGAAGGGTTTTCAGAGTCATAGATAACAGGGCTTACAGCAAAACCAGTCTACAGTAACCATTAAAATTGTGTCTAATTCTGGGCTTTTTAAGACAGGTGGCAACTTAATTCAGGATGAAAGTATGTAGAAAGCTCCTAGAAGCTTTTGATATTACTTTTGTCCTGCATTAAGAAACCACCTGCTCATGTCAATCTCCATATTTATTCGTTATATGGTCGCTGTAGGCAGATTCTACTGTATTTCAAACTTCTCTGTCAAACCCTCTGTTGTGACCACTCTCCAGAATTGCCTCGAAGGGACAATATCAACAAGAGGTCATAACATAGGATTTGTTGGCGAAATAAAAGAACTATCAGAGCTCCAGATAAGATACGCAAATTAAATCATTTTCTTTATTTCACCATCAAACCTTATACTGTGACCACTCTTTAGAATCGTCTCTTCAAGACGATTCTAAAGAGTGGTCACAGTATAGGGTTTGGTGGAGAAATGAGGATTGTAGCGTTTGGGTACACAACTTTATCTGTAGCCCTGAGCTTTATTTGAAACCATGTTTTCTTATCTATGCTTCTAGGTTTTGTGGTATTTCCAAAACAACCAGACTATAAACTGTAATGGGAACCTCTGTTGAATAACCTGTACAGTGTTAGTTCAAATCCACACTGAAAAGTCAAGGCCGAAAAAATCTGCTAAAACAAAGGTTCTGCAATCAATGGTAGAATTTAACGATTCAAATCTGAGACTAAGTAAATTGTTAGTTAAGCCTTTACTCCATCAATACGCCGTTTGACGCCTTTGCAAACAGAGTAGACCCAGATCAAATGGCTTCTGTAGGAGTCATCAGATCAGCGTCTGCTGGGTTTGCTTATGATATAATATAGATACTGTTTATGCCATGGCCAAAAATCCCTTGTCATTTTATATTTTTACAAGAATTATAGTCATATTCATAATTGGTGGAGTCTTGCACGAATATTCGTTATGGCAGTTGTTGAGATTCATACCAGATGAAGATTGTGCTAAAAGCTACCATTGCAGCTTCCCCTTGCTTTTAAAGACATCCATGGTATTTCATTAACCCTGTACTTGATAATCTTGCCTTTTTAAACCTTTGCCAACACAGTAGACCAAAATCAGACAGCTCCTATAGAAGCTGTCAGATCAGGGTCTCCTCTGTTTGCTTATATGGCAATAAATGTCTTTATTGGCTAATTTTAATACAATACTACAATGAATTAGTATTTATAATGGGTGAAGTCCTGCAAGAATACAGTAAAATCTCGATTATTCGAATTTTCGGTATAGAAGAATTAAACCCTGTTAGGCAGGAGGCTGCTTAATGCATGGTGAAAGTCATGCAGAAAGCTCCTAGAGGAGCTTTCTGCATGGCTTTCACCATGCATTAAGCTGCCACCTGTCTTAAAGATCGATAATAATACGTATTTTAGTGTTCGAGTATAGTGACTGTTTTCGGTAGATCCTACTGCAGCATATTATTCTAGTAGTATATCATGATTTATCCCCTATGGTACTTTTCCATTTAACCAGTCTGTTATTACATGTAGTTAAAAAGTACAAGAATTTGTTCATTAATTATCACAGAGTTTGTATTTCACCATGATACAGTTACCATGGCAACATTACCTGGCTTCCCTATTAACAAACCATTTCCTATGTCTCTCTCTTTGGGCTAATTCTTGTGTGAAGAACAGAAACCAAATCACACCTTAATCTTGCGTGCTTTTTAACCATACTCGTGTCTCTTCCAAGCTTTAGTGTTTATCTGTAGGGCTCTTTTTTCCAATAATCACAACTGACCAGATACAAGTAGCATATTCAACAACTCAACATCCCTAACCCCCTGACAAAACCTATACATCAACACTTCTACCACTGTACACTTGTCCTTTAAATATTCAACTAGTCACAAAACCATAAACTTTAACATGAAAAATCGCAACAATATAACATACTCCATTCACATACAGTAAAGCCTCCCTAAAGTACCCACTCAAAAGAAGTATCGGTCTATCAAACAGCATGCTACTTAATGCAGGATGAAAGCAATGCAGATACCACAGAGAGCTTTATGTCTTATTTTCATTCTACATTAAGCATTAACCTATATAAATAGACTTGAAGTTTTATTTTCCAAGTGGTCACTTTATAGAGGTTCTATTGTATTACACAACGTTTGTTCAACCGTGTCTGAGCCATGAATAACCCAAGCTGTATCCTTCGTGAGGATTAATCTTTCCCTGCCATTGCAAAGCCTGTCCCTTCTTTTTCTCTTTAACATTTTATATATTCTCTGTCCCTCCTTTTTCTCTTTGTTTAACATTTTACACATTCTATGTCATAAAGCTCTAATAACAAATCAACCCTTTCAGCGAATTTTGGGTCTTGATCTACCTAATCAAAATTAACACAGTCCTTGACTAATTTTAGATCTTTATTGGGACAAAAATTGGCAAAAAAATAATAAAAAGGAATTTTGGGAAGAAAAGGCCTGCAATAAAGAACTCAAATATACAGATTTGAATTAAACATGCCTTGGTTGTCAATCAAACATTGTCAATATACAATACAATACAGTGTTGTCGTGCAAACCTGTGACACCCAAAGCTTTAAAAATCATCCTACACAAGTACGTTTTCACCACTACATCTATATCCTACAATCTTTTTTTGTGTGAGAAAAACGAATTCCACTTTTCCAACAGCTTTCCCCAAAGAGTTATGGACTTCTCCTCTACTTTTAATCTTCTGGAAATGTGCTATTATGAATCATGATAATGATTAAAGAGGTGATCAACTGGATCAGCCAGTATTATTTTGAATCTGTACCTTATTTTCACTCATATTTTCCTCCTGAAAAATCGCTATTTCTATCATATCATCCATATTACTTTCTTGTAAAAGTCTACTATCGAATTTTCTTTCACTGAAATATTGTTCTAACACTATTCATTCCGAAAAATAAAAATCTGACTCTTATAATCTCCCTTTACCTGGTGCTCTTGGTACAGTAAAGTGCTCTCCCTTGAGTTCTGTAAAAACCTTGCTCAATCTGACATCTGCAATTTTTTTGCTTCATTAGCAAAGCACTGTCTGATCCCAAGAAGTTCAAGTTGATTCTTTACACCATTTTTCTACTTATCGATTTTACCATTTTACGAAGAATTCAAACAAGCCTACAAGAACACATTGTTTGGGACCAGATCGATCCTTAACAACAATAATAATGAAACAAAATCAATGACTTCTCCTCTTTTCTCACAGTTGCTGATCCCTTCAAGCACATTCCCACTGTCTGTTGCTCGTCTTTAGTGTCCGCCGTCTCCACTTTTGTCTGTGAATTCTGATAACATATCACGAAACCTTCCCCATGATCGCTCTGGAATGGTGATGGATGTTCGATAGTTCGAACGTACCTGAAGTGAGAGGTCCATGAGAAGAATATCTTACATTCAAATTCTATTTTCTAATCTTGCAGTATTTAAATTAGTTAAGTTTATAAAAACAGTGTTTTTATCAATCTGTTTCACTTGAACCGTCCCTAATGTATTACATAAAGTAAAGGGTAAAAAATTAAAATTATTCATTGCATGATATTTTAACTTCTAACACTTTATTTGATATAGAAATATTTTTTTGCATTTGCAAAGTAGACACAGACCCGACAGCTCCTACAGGAGTTATCTGATCAAGGACTGCTATCTTTGCTTATGAGATAATATAGATCTGATTCTTCCGTTTCTGCCATGGGGAAAAAATTATCTTGTTCATTTGCCATTAAAAAAATTCAGTTAATTAATAATCATAAAGTTACTATTATTTACATTCATATTCATCAGGTAAATGACATCAAGAAATATGTTCTTTATATTACATGTAGCTTTTTTAACATTTTAATTTCAGTATAAACATGTCGTGTCATAAGACCTTCTAGCAATTAAAGTAGAATCATCACTGAAATTGATTTATGTCCACACACACAAGTGTGCTTGTCAGGACTTTTTAAATAATCTAGGGGCCATAACTCTGTAAAACATCATCCAACTGGAAGGTTGCAAAGATATGCATATCTCCTCACAACCTCTCTGAAATTTGATCACTATTTGCTGAAAAATAGCCTGGACAAGAAAACCATGACTGACAACCGGTTGACATGGCATTTCCTACACCCTCCCATCAACCCCCACCCCCACTGCATGCAGATATCATTTCTGTTACTGATTTAGTGAATCAGTTTGCATGTAGAAGTCATTTTATCAAGTCTCAAACATTCCGATAAAAAATATAAAAATACTAAACCACCAACCTCTGACACTCTCAGATACACGCCACGCCTGTTGGAGCCGACATCAAAGTAAAAGACTTTGTTCTCTACGCGCAGGTACTTGCTCTCCGGCAGGTCACTGTGGCCTTCTGTAATTGACATGCAGTCAGTATACAGATCACTCCAGGCTTTTCATTGCACATAATTTATTGGAAAATGATCATACAATCAGCACCACACTAATTAACTCATTCTCTCTAGACTACTTTTAGACCCTACCTCATTGAATCTACTGAAAAGGAGCATTTACTAGAAGAAAGGAAATTGTTAGAATTGTGTAGTTTTGAAACTCCTATGGAGCAAATGCTCTATTTATCACAATGCTTTCATAACATTACTTTTACAGGGCATCAAAAGGCATCAGTAGGATGGAACGGGCTGTCCCTTTCCTGCATAAATGTGTTTTCACACATTACAGAGTAGACCCAGATCAGACAGCTCCTATAGGAGCCATCTGATCAGGGTCTGCTCTATTTGCTAATGGAATTTGATAGATCAGTAGTAGGGAATGGATTAAGTACAGTAAAACCTAAATCTCCTTCCATGCCAAGTACTTGTTGTCTACAAACACTGCTGTGTGCTAAAACATTTCCCCCCTCATTTCTCTTCAAAAATGCATAAAGTGTCAAACAGATTGGATCCTGATGAAATGTTGAATACTTGGATCAAGAACATTTACTTAGGTAAATCATAAATTTGCCATCAACTAGTAAACAAGAGGGCCATGATGGCCCTGTATCGCTCACCTGGTTAAATGATGTCATGTGACCTATTAATTTTGACCCTAACGGCACAATTTGAACTATCTATGTAGAGGTCCACTAGATGATTCTGCATACCAAATTTGGTAGCCCTAGGCCTTACAGGTTTTGACAAGAAGATTTTTTAAAGTTTTCAGTAAAATTTGTGACCCCCAGGGTGAGGACAGTTTTGACCCCAGGGGCATAATTTGAGCAATCTTAGAAAAGGTTCACCAGATAATGCTTCATACCAAATATCACAGCTCTAAGCCTTTCAGGTTTGAGACAAGAAGATTTTTTAAAGTGTTTACTATATAATCCTATGTAAAACATGTGACCCCCAGGGTGTGGCCGTGTTTGACCCCAGGGGCATAATTTGAACAATCTTAGTAAAGGTTCACCAGATGATGCTACATACCAAATATCACAGCTGTAAGCTTTTCGGTTTCCGACAAGAAGATCTTTAAAGTTTTTACTATATAATCCTATGTAAAACTTGTGACCCTCGGGTTGGGTCAATTTTGGCCCGAGGGGCAAAATTTCAACTATCTATGTAGAGGTCCACTAGATGATTCTACATACCAAATTTGGTAGCCCTAGCCACTAACAGTTTTTGACAAGAAGATTTTTAAAGTTTTTACTTCTTTTTGGACATTGGTTGCCATAGCAACAACCGGAGTTCTACATGGAATCAAATTTTTTGAACAACTTTGGAAGAGGTTGACCCAAGGAACATTTCTGCCAAGTTTGGTAAAAATCTAGCAAAGTAGTTTAGGAAGAGATGTCATTTTAAGACAAAGTTGATGACGCACGACGGACACAGGGCGATCACAATAGCTCACTTTGGCACTTTGTGCCAGGTGAGCTAACAAGGTGGCAGCTTAATACAAGAAGTAAGTAACACATAGTCTTTCTAAAGCAAACTGTTAACCCTTTCCCTCATATAAAACCTTTTTCAAACCTTTGTAAACAGAGTAGACCCAGATCAGGTGGCTCATGTAGGAGCTGTTTGATCAGGGTCTGCTTTGTGTGCTTACAGAATAATATAGATCAGACTCTTCAGTTTTTGCCATAGTAATAAATTCTTTATTAACTCATTCCCTCATATTGATGACTTTTGATGACGCTGTAAAAGTCACTTTGTGAAACCAGTGTGATAAATAGATAAATTGCTCCTATAGGAGCAAATGATCTGTTTATCACAATGGTTTCAAGCTAAAAAATTCTAAAAATGTTCCCTTTCTTTAGTTAATGCTCCTTTTCAGTATATTTATTCAGAGATTGTATCTAAAAATAGCCTATGAGGTAATGGGTTAAGTTAATATTCTAGTCATTATTTCTTACATAAATATTAAACAGGGAAAGGGTTAAAGACGAACTTTAAGACAGGTGATAGCATATTGCAGAACAAAATAAATGCAGAAAGTTCATACATAAAGGACAACTGGTGGCACATGCAATACTATACCGTGATCATCTGTTCCGAATTCATCAAGGAGATCAGTAAGGGCATCGCGAAATTCGATGAGCCCTTGTGCTGGTATGGCGATCTGGGACCTGGGCCCACCTCGCTGCACTGTCTGGGCAACCTGTAACGACACCTGCGATGAGTTTTATATACACATATAGCACTAGGTGGATCTTTATCTTTATTCTTTACCAGATGAATATTCATGTAAGAAATAAGGACTATGTGAAAATTATTTAGCTGGTTATGGAGAAAAATTTGATCATGGAAAAAACTGTAGAATCAGGTCTATATTATTCCACTAAGCAAATAGAGCACACCCTGATCAGGTTGATCCTACATTAACACTATCCCTGTTCTATATTTTTTTCAAATTTCATTAGCTGCTAAATATTCATGGACAAAATAGCTATAATGAAATATGGAATGTTTAACATTGTAGCAATTATAATAAACAGATCTTTCCAATTCCATCAGCAAACAGAGCAGACCCTGATCAGACAGCTCCTATAGGAGTCAATATAAGGGATTTACCGGGGAATGGGTTAAACTTATAATAATGTCAGTACTACTATCATTTGTAAGATGGGCTCCTGACTATTTTTCGCAGTCTTACCCTCAGAAAGCGCCCTCTTTGGTTCTCTTTCAAGTCCAAGTAGTATCGTTTGTTGTCCTTAGTCATCATTTCACTCTTCAACTTCCCGTCCTCTGGTAAGTTGTCGGGATTCGGGGGTCCTGTAAAATGGACCAGAATAGTAAATATCATTTACAAGCTGCATAACCTACATAAACAGTATTTCAACTTTAAAATCATCAGGAATGGTAGTTGAACCCTTAATTCCACGAATATTTATGGCAGACTCGATACATAATGAACAATAATTAAAGAATTTATATTGTTTACAACACACACAAAAAAGCCCAAAATAAATACATAGCTATGCAAAACAGTATAGAAGAATCTATGAAAATCCACAGGCAAACAGAGATGATCCTGAAAAGGCTCCTAAAGGAACTGACTGATCTGGGTCTACTCTGTTTGCAAGGATGTAAAAAGGTGTCTCTATGGAGTAAAGGGTTCCTTGTAAGATTAGCCAGGGATAGTCATCAAAAGGAATTCATATTCATGTAAACCAGATGTTTTATGAAACACTATGCCCTCAACTGGCTCCTTGATCTGTAGTTTTGACATCTGACCTTGAAGTCTGACCTGGACCTTCATATTAAAAGACAAATTCTTTTTAAAAGACACACACACGGTATGAAGTCTCTATCTGTAGTAGTTCAAAGTTAAGCCCAAGGTTAAAGTTTCAGACAGACCAAAAAACAGACAGGTCAAACACAAGATGCCCCTGATCTAGACATTGGTGGAATAAAGGTATATCCCTTAAATTACTGAATGTATGGATATTACAAAGTTTTCAAAGCAATCAAAGGGAAAAAAACCTTCAAATTATGTTTGATCTTTAATTACCAATACAGATACCATGACTTCTTTGTCATATACCGTATTCTCCCTAATAAATGCCCCACTCTAATATACACCCCCTTACTTCTAGGGGGAAACTAACGATGAATGAAACAATTAAAACCCTATATATATTAACCATCAAATAAAGAATTATTGGTTTTTCAAAATACTGGTGATAGCTTTATGCAGATGGAGCAATGCAGAAAGCTCCCCTAAGAACTTTCTGCATTGCTTTCTTTCTCCATTATGATTAAGCAACCACCTGTGTATAAAATGCAAGAAGCTCCTTTTAAAAAATGTTACACCCCATGGTGCATTTTTACCCATTTCCCTACTGCATATTTATGTAAGAAATAATTAAGCCATGAATATTAATTAGATTATTTATAATATTTATAAAGGCATATGAACAAAAGACTTTTTGGCTCGGATAGAAACTGAAGAATCTGATCTATAAGCAAACAGAGCAGACCCTGATCAGATGGCTCCTATAGGAGCCATCTGATCTGGGTCTACTCTGTTTGCAAATGTGTGAAAAAGGCGTTCATATGCCGGAATGAGCTAAGAGATACTACAGTATGAGTTGGTTCTCATAAATAGTAAGCTTCACAAGATACTCACCTAGTGATGAATAATGGTCACTGAATTCTGTGAGATGATCTCTGAATTCCGCAGCAGATGACATAGCAAGGAGCAGACGACTCTTCTTGCCACCAGCACCTACCTGCAAAAATAAGACATTCAATTCAATTAACCCTTTACTCCATGAATAGTCATACAAGAATTAATGACATCCTGAATAATAATTAGATTTATTGTTTCAGTACAGGACATTTTGCAGAAACTGTATCATCATATCTAAATTATATAATCAGCAAACAGAACAGACCCTGATCAGACGGCTCCTACCTTTTACTCCATAGATATGCCTTTTAATGCCTGTGCAAACAAAGCAGACCCAGATCAGACAGTTCATGCAGGAGCAGTTTGATAAGGGTCTGCTATGTGTGCTATTGGAATTATATAGATATTAACCCTTTCCCTGTTCTATGTTTATTGCAAATTTCAATACCTACTGAATATTCATTAACAAAATAGTTATAAAGATATATGGAAGGTGGACATTGTAGACATTTTAGAAAGCAAAAAACAGATCTATCAAAATTCTATTAGCAAACAGAGCAGACCCTGATCAGACGGCTCCTCCAGGAGCCGTCTGATCAGGGTCTACTCTGTTTGCAAATGCGTAAAAACGCGTTTATATAAGGGAAAGGGTTAAGAGATTGTTAAGAGAAGAACTATAGTTTCTATTGAAAACTGGCCACCCTTGGGGCGGGGCCAATTTTGACCCCAGGGACATAATTTATATAACTTTTGTAGAGGACCTATAGATGATGCTATGTGCCAAATATGAAAGCTGAGAACCCTGTAGATTCAGAGGAGCAGACTTTCAAAGGTTGATATTGTTGATGACGCACACTGACGGACGATGGACATCAGGCGATCACAAAAGCTCACCCTGAGCACTTTGTGCTCTGGTGAGCTGAAAACAAAAACAATTGTCAAAATGACGTTTGTTGATCAAATTGCAAGCATCAGATGACATCAGCCAATGACGTCAGGTACACAATTTAATAATCGCTCACTGATCTAGATGTTCCGTGCCTATGGTAGCGAGAGACAGTATTTTTCCGACAGTAATTTTTTTCCCGCTGGGTCTGACAGTATTTCTATGTCAAAGTGGCCTATGGGAGATTAACATTGTAAATGAAATTGAGGTATAATAATAGAACCTGTCCTAAATGGTAATTCATTTATTGACCATAAGAGTCTAAAAAGCAGGTGGTTGCTTAATTCAGGTCAAATTCAGTACAAATATTGTGTAAATTGGGCTTGAGAAATATAACACTTTGCTCCATAGATGCACTTATTAACTCCTTTGCAAACAGAGTAAATCCTGATCAGACGGCTCCTGTAGGAGTGGTCCTATCAAGGTCTGCTCGGTTTGCTTATTAAATAATATACAGTAAAACCTCTCTATAACGACCACTAAATTACATCAAGTATTTTGTGTTAAAGGCAGGTGGGTGCTTAAAGCAAGGTGAAAGTAAAACAGAACACTCCTAAAGGAGCTTTGCTTTAAGCAACCACCTGCCCAAAATACCAACTAATTAACACAACTTTAGTGGTCGTTATAGAGAGGTTTTACTGTAGATCTGATTTTACAGTATCTGCAGTCTTGCCAAAACATTCCTGCATCTAATTACATGAATATTCATGGTCTAAAGGGTTAAACAAGCAACTTCACTGAACTGACATCCCCTGCCAAACAAGAGCTGACTTCAATATAGTTATTGACTATGTTACTATGCCACATTTCCTTATAGTACTAAACATTTACACAAAGATTCACAGAAAAATGAACAAGAGATGTTTGTAAAACATGTATACCCCCCGACCCCCTGACCTTTGATCTAGTGACCTCAACTATAGAGGTCATCTAGCGGTCATGACTAATCACCACAGCAACTTTGAATATCCTAAGCCAAACCACTGATCATTTATTGATCTGAAAACATTTCACATATTAAGGTCATGGTGACCTTGACCTTTGACCTAGTGACCTCAACAACTTTAAGGGTCATCAAGTGGTCACAACCAACTACCACAGCAAGTTTGAAGATCCCGAACCAAACCATTGAGCAGTTATTAATTGGAAACCATTTCATCAGTTAAGGTCATGATGACCTTGATCTTTAACCTAGTGACCTCAAAATCAATAGGGGTCATCTAGTTGTCATGACCAACCACCTCAGCAAGTTTGAAGATCCTAAGCCAAACCCTTGAGCAGTTATTAATCGCAAACCATTTCACCAGTTAAAATCATGGTGACCTTGACCTTTGACCTAGTGACCTCAACAACTTTAGGGGTCATCAAGGGGTCACAACCAACCACCACAGCAAGTTTGAAGATCCTAAGCCAAACCCTTGAGCAGTTATTGATCGCAAACCATTTCACCAGTTAAGGTCATGGTGACCGTGACCTTTGACCTAGTGCCCTAAAAAACAATAGGGCTCATCTAGTTGTCATGACCAACCACCTAAGCAAATTTGAAGATCCTAAGCCAAACCCTTGAGCAGTTATTGATCAGAAACCATTTTACAAGTTAAGGTCATGGTGACCTTGACCTTTGACCTAGTGACCTCAAATACAATAGGGGTCATCCAGTTGTCATGACGAACTACAGCAGCAAGTTTGAAGATTCTAAGCCAAACCCTTGAGCAGTTATTGATCGGCAACCATTTGACCATTTAAGAGCATGGTGACCTTGACCTTTGACCTAGTGACCTAAAAAGCAATAGGGGTCATCTAGTGGTCATTACCAACCACCACAGCAAATTTGAAGATCCTAGGCCAAACCCTTGAGCAGTTATCGATCGCAAACCATTTCACCCTTTAAGGTCATGGTGACCTTGGCCTTTGACCTAGTGACCTTAAAAACTATAGGACTAATCTAGTTGTCATGACCAACCACCTAAGCAAATTTGAAGATCCTAAGCCAAACCCTTGAGCAGTTATTGATCAGAAACCATTTTACCAGTTAAGGTCATGGTGACCTTGACCTTTGACCTAGTGTCCTCAAAATCAATAGGGGTCATCCAGTGGTCATGACTAACTACCACAGCAAGTTTGAAGATTCTAAGCTGAACCCTTGAGCAGTTATTGATCGGAAACCATTTAACCATTTAAGGTCATGGTGACCTTGACCTTTGACCTAGTGACCTCAAAATCAATAGGGGTCATGTAGTGGTCATGACCAACCACCACAGCAAGTTTGAAGATCCCATGCCAAACCCTTGAGCAGTTATTGATCGGAAACTATTTCACCATTTTAGGTCATGGTGACCTTGACCTTTGACCTAGTGACCTAAAAAATAATAGGGGTCATCTACTTGTCATGACCAACCACCACAGCAAGTTTGAAGATTCTAGGCCAAGTCGTTTATTAGTTATCGTTCGGAAACCATCGATCTACCGACCGACCGACAGACCGACCGACCGACCGACCTACCGACCGACATGTGCAAAGCAATATACCCCCATTTTTTCAAAAGGGGGGTATAAATATGACCGGTCAGACAAAAAGAATAAATCTTTGGCAATAAAGGGTCAATAACTAGGAGTTCCATGGTCAATGCGAGTGATACTTGCAGGGCCACATCTCCTTACGGTTCTAAACATTTATACATTCCAAGCTATTTCTGAGATGGACAAAAAGATTGTCTTTGTCAAACAAGAGGGCCATTGGCCCTATATCGCTCACCTGAGTTACCTTAATACATGTATATTGACATGTTAATTTTTCAGTGGACAACATTTCTAGCAGATGAAATAAGCTTAGTGCACTGCTTTCACCCTTTAACTTCTGAATAAACTTGAACTAAATTCAGAACTAATACCAAGTGACTGGTTGACCAAGATCTAAACTGTTTACAACTCGTGCCATTTTTGCCTTAGCTCAAAATGCCTAAAACTGGTCTTTGAGAAATTCAAATGACTTCAATAAAGCTATGCAATTATACCTTGACCCAGGTATATAGGCAAATAGAGTGCTAGGCAGTACATAATGCCAGTTTTTGTGTGAAATGACCAATAAGAATATCTTTAAAAAATCGTTTAACCCTTTCCCTCATATAAAGCTGTTTTTATGCATTAGCAAACAGAGTAGACTCAGATCAGACGACTCCTACGGAAGCTGTCTGATCTGGGTCTTCTCTGTTTCTTTTGACACAATATAGATCGGATTCTACAGTTTTTGTCAAAGCAAAAACTTCTCTTCAGAAAAATAATGTGTTTTACACATTAAAAATAAGAGTAGACTAGATCAGACGGCTGCTATAGAAGCTGATCAGGGTCTGCTCTTTTTACATTTGACAAGATATAGATTTGATTTTACAGTTTTTTTCAAAGCTAAAACTTCTATTTATGGCAATAACAATTTTTTTAAGCATTAGCAAACAAGAGTAGTCCCAGATCAATTTTTGTCAAAGCAAACAGGTTAAGGGTTAATAGGTGTTTAGAAATAATTCTAGCTCTAGGTGTGAATATCTGATGATAATTCAATTAAACGGGTCATTAGTATTTTTAACAATTGAAATTGAGAAGAGTTACGTCTACTGTTATAATGAAGTTATATTTACTCAGTTATTTCATTAATATCATACAAGATTCAGACATTTTAGAACTTTTTAATGTGTTATCATCAAATTTTATAAAAAAAAGTTATATTTAAGATGCTTTTTGGGGTAGCAGACTTAATCCACAGTAGTAAGTTTAACACCTATCATTGTTAGGGGGGGGGGGGGGGGGGATTATCATGTTTTCTTAAGAATTACCATGACTTATATCAGTTGGGCCATTGCATAATCATGTTTTCACAGTTTTCTTAAACATTACCATGACTTACATCAGTTGGGTTTGGACCCAGATCAAAAGTCTAGATGGTGATCATTTTCCTTGATTGGCTGAATTGTTACTTTCCTATATCTCTCACATCTAATTTGAGAGACATTGGAAGACACCATGTAACATCACTCACACTACACACTGGGGTTAATGGGTCAAAATGCCTTTAATGTTTCGTCTGCAACAAAAAGTTATTGTCATCTGCTTCAATTCTTAAAATAAACTTACTTTCATTTTTTTGCAAAAATATGGTTAAGATGACAAACAGTTTGGATCCTGATGAGACGCCGCAGTATGCGGCCTCTCATCTGGATCCAAACTGTTTGCATAGGTAATCACAGTTTCACCACTAGCATGTAAAGAGTTAAGAGTCATGCATTGACCTGGAGAGATTTTACTGCCCAGCAGCTGTAATCTTTGAACTGCTGCTGGTCTGCAGATCTGGAGTTGTTTATTTAACCCTTAATTTCTCTCATATAAACTTGTTTTCATGCATCTGCAAACAGAGTAGACCCAGATAAGGTGGCTCCTATAGGATCAAGGTCTGTTATTTGCTAATGGAATTTGATAGATGTTTCTATGCCTTCTAAAACAGCTACACTGATTCACCTTCAACATTTTATTATAAATAGTTATAAATAGAATGATACCAACACTCCAATGCAGTTATCTCCCTTTGTCCCTTATGGCTATGCTGATGGGACAAGGGAAATAACTGTGAGGAAATTACCTTTTAAGTGTTACAGATTCTGATGTTAAGTAGCATAAAACCCCAGGGTGAGACCATTTATGGCCCAGGGGTCATTATTTGAACACACCTGGTAGTGGTATATTAGGTGATGCTTCATACCAAATATCTTAGCTCTAGATTATGTGGTTTCAGACAAAAAGATTTTTAAAGGTTTCCCTATATAAGTCTATGTAAAAACTACAAGCCCCAGGGCAAGGCCATTTTTGGCCCGGGGGTCATCATTTTAACAAACTTGGTAAAGGACCATTAGATGATGCTATATACCAAATATCAAAGCTCTAGAAATTGTGCTTTCAGAGAAGAAGATTTTTAAAGATTTAAAAAAAAACCCTGTAAAAGTAGTGGGGCGGGGCCATTTTTTGCCCGGGGGTCATGATTTTAACAAAACTGATAGAGGACATCCTAAGGTACATTTCTGTGAAATTTGGTTGAAATCCTCCCAGTGGTTTAGGAGAAGAAGTCATTTGAAATAAAAGTGAACGGACAGACGGACGGACAGACGGACAGACGGACGACGGACGACAGGCGGTCACAATAGCTCACCTTGAGCCTTTGGCTCAGGTGAGCTAAAAAGGGCCATAATTCATGTGTTCCATGATCAATGTGAGTGATACTTCATGGCCACATCTCCTTACGGTACTAAACATTTACACAAAGTTTCACAGAAAACTCCTAACCGTTCCTGAGATATGACTCCGGATCGACAAACAGGTTAAACAAGGGGTTAATTTTGGTGTTCGATAATTCTTGCGTTCCAAAGTAAATGTGAGTGATACTTGAAGAGCAACATTTCCTTCCGGTATTAAACATTTACAATAAGTTTCACATTTACACATAAAAAATCTCCTAACAGTTTCTGAGATATGACTCAGGATGTATGGACATAGCAAAAATTGTATGCATACGCCTACAATTGGGCTTTAATTAACCCATTACCGCAAAGGCTAATTTTAGATCAAACCACTTTGAATAAATCTACCAAAAAGTAGCATTAACTAGAGAAAAGGATTTTTTTTACATTGTTGTAGTTTGAAACTATTGTGATAAATAGAGCATTTGCTCCTATAGGAGCAAATGCTCTATTTACCACAATGGTTTCAACAGGTGACTTTTGCAGAGGCGTCAAAAGGCGTCAATATGAGGGAATGGGTTAACAAATAATACAGATCCTACCTCTGCTATTTTGATGAAACGTCCACGTCTGTTTTGTTTAACATCGAGGTAGAATCTCTTGGACTGGATCGTCAAGGTTCTTGTGGCCAATTCCTGCTCTCCTGATACTGAAAGTACACAGCAGCCACTATATATACAATCATTTACTCAATCGATGCACTTTTTGATGTCTTTGAAAACAGTGTAGACCCAGATCAGATGGCTCCTCTATGAGCCATCCAATCAGGATATGCTCTGTTTGTTTATGAAATAATATACATCTGATTCTACAATTTCTGCAATGACCAAACATTTCTGTGTTCATATGCCATTATAAAAATCATTTAATTAATAAGCATGATGCTATTATGTCTTATATGAGTATTCATGCAGCACAGTGTCAATTTTCTAGCACTAGTTGGAATATGCATGAGAATAACAGACTGAAAGAAAAATGTTACAATAAATTGTATCAACTCTTTGTCATGGTAATAAATTTCCTCATTATATATTTACTATATGTTAATTACTAATATTAATAATGACACAGTATGGATATACTTTAACCCTTTCTCTCATATAAACAGCTTTTCATGCCATTGCAAACAGGGTAAACCCAGATCTGATGGCTTCTATAGGAGCCATCTGATCAGGGTCTGCTCTATTTGCTTATGGTATAATATCGATAATGTACCTGGTAATTAACCCTTTCCCTCATATAAACGTGTTTTCACGCATTTGCAAACAGAGTAGACCCAGATCAGACGGCTCCTAGAGGAGCCGTCTGATCAGGGTCTACTCTGTTTGCTAATAGAATTTGATAGATCTGTTTCTTTGTTTTCTAAAATGTCTACATTGTTCCACCTTCCATATTTCTTTATAACTATGTTGTCAATGAATATTCAGCAGGTATTGAAATTTGTACTAAACTTAAAACAGGGAAAGGGTTAATACTCATTGTGTCAGTATTTCTTACAAGAATACCGGTACATTAAACTGGTTATGGGTAAAGTCTGCCATCTCTCTGCATTTGTTTATCGTTTGTCTTTCCATTAGTACAAATGAACTAATTTGAATTAAGTCTAGTCTTTTGCAAGGATGCATTATAAATTTACATTCAAAATATCTTCTTTTTCTGTGATGGGGCTATGAATTTCATGCTCTACCTTCTCAAGATAATTTTGCCTTGATGCAAATGACCTCTTGTAATTTATTGACAACAAAATGAGGTGTACTATCCACTATGTGTAGGCGGCAAAGGTTCACATGATGTATGTTTTACATGAAGATAAGTATAGCAAATTATTCAGCTGTGAAGTTAAGCTAACAGAGGTCGAAAGAGCCAGGTTAAATTGTCTGAATAATGGTTTGAATGTATAGTGTCTCTGGATGAATAACTTCAATAAACAGATGTGGCCTTATTGAAGCAGTCCCGTTTATGCAACAACTGGAGGTTTTCCAAAAAGGATAACACAAAAACAATTTATCTATCTGGATTTGTAAGGCAGGTGGTGGATTAATGCTCCTTAATGCCCTGTATTAAGCAACCACCTTTTAAAACTCCTATATATATGTTCAATGAATGAACGGCCGATTAGACAGGTTCTAATGTATACAGCAATAACAATCTGATTCAAAGATTTATAATGGATGATTACTTTTCTTTCTGATTACACAGGACATTTAGTAAGTAAATAAGATGGATCATCTAATAAGACAATTTGATGACAAACAGTCTAACAGTATATATATGATAAGATATTGATAATTAGGACAATAACAGAAGCCCAAGTACTTTCCCTGTGAAAAAAGTCATTTTTTTATTGTAGATCTTTGACATTGGTCTACAATTTTTGTAAATGCCATTTACCGTGATTCTTGTAATCAGTAATCTAAATCAACTCTGCTCAAAAACAGGGAATTGGGATCAGCTTCATAAATTGTTTAACCCTTTCCCTCATAGAAACGTGTTTTCACGCATTTGCAAACAGAGTAGACCCAGATCAGACGGCTCCTAGAGGAGCCGTCTGATCAGGGTCTGCTCTGTTTGCTAATAGAATTTGATAGATATGTTTCTTTGCTTTCTAAAATGTCTACAATGGTCCACCTTTCATATTTCTTTACAACTATTTTGTTAATGAATATTCAGTAGGTACTGAAAAATGGCCTAAATATAGAACAGGGAAAGGGTTAAAGTTTTCCAAAGGAACATACAACCACCAAATACCAATAGAGTAGAACAGGTCCTAAGCAGTCACTCATTTATTGAACATACACGAGTCTTAAAAAGCAGGTGGCTGCTTAAATTAATGCAGGGCATAAGGAATGTTGAACACTCCTATAAGAGCTTTCTGCATTACTTTTGACCAGCATTAAGCTACCACCAGTCTAATAGAACCATAATCAGACCGCTTTTTTGATGGCCACTTAAGACTACTCTAATTGTTACTGTCAGATTCCAATATCAACAACATGTGACACTTCTCTGTTCATCATCACTACTGACAGGGTTATAATATATATAAGCCTTTACCTATTCAATATTTATGTAATCATGAATTATTTTTAAATCAGATTTATTATATATATCAAGCCATAGCAAAAGGAGGAGACCCTGATCAGACAGATCTGACAGGAGCCGTTTCATCTTGGTCTACTCTGTTTTCAAATGCATGAAAAGGTGTTTATACAAGAGCGTCACAATCATGTGACAAATGCCCCCCAAAGGATATCCCTGTGACCTTGACCTTTGACCCATGGACCAGGGAGTTGAACACGACACATCATCTTTGTTTGGTGAACATTTGTGCCAGGTTATTTTGAAATCTATTCACAGATAAACAAGCTTTTTGTAAAATCGAGGTCAAAGGTCAAGGTCACATTGACCTGAAAATGGTATGCGACACTCCGCCATCCCAAGATAAACTCACACACCAAGTTTGGAATATGTAGTTGGTAAGGTATAAGAGATATACTCCAGACAAGCTTTTTGTAAAATCGAGGTCAAAGGTCAAGGTGACCTGAAAATGGTACGCGTCACTCCGAAATCCTGAGATGTATTCACACATCAAATTTGGAATCCGTAGCTGGTAAGGTATAGGAGATATGCTCCGGACAAGCTTTTTGTAAAATCGAGGTCAAAGGTCAAGGCCACATTGACTTGAAAATGGTATGCTACACTCCGCCATCCCAAGATGAACTCACACACCAAGTTTGGAATATGTAGTTGGTAAGGTATAAGAGATATACTCCAGACAAGCTTTTTGTAAAATCGAGGTCAAAGGTCAAGGTGACCTGAAAATGGTACGCGTCACTCCGAAATCCTGAGATGTATTCACACATCAAATTTGGAATCCGTAGCTGGTAAGGTATAGGAGATATGCTCCGGACAAGCTTTTTGTAAAATCGAGGTCAAAGGTCAAGGCCACATTGACTTGAAAATGGTATGCTACACTCAGCTATCCCAAGACGAACTCACATACCAAATTTGAAATCCGTAGCTGGTAAGGTATAGGAGATATGCTCCGGACAAGCTTTTAGTAAAAATCGAGGTCAAAGGTCAAGGTCAAGGTGACCTGAAAATGGTACGCGACTCTCCACCATCCTAAGATGAACTCACACACACCAAATTTGGAATCTGTTGCTGGTAAGGTATAGGAGATATGCTCCGGACAAGCTTTTTGTAAAATCGAGGTCAAAGGTCAAGGTCACAGTGACCAGAAAAAGGTGCACGTCATTCCCCAATCCTGAGATGTACTCACACACCAAATTTGGAATCCGTAGCTGGTAAGGTACAGGAGATATGCTCCGTACAAGCTTTTTGTAAAATCTAGGTCAATGGTCAAGGTCATAGTGATGTGAAAATGGTACGCTACACTCCGCCATCCCTAGATGAACTCACACACAAAATTTGGAATCCGTAGCCTGTAAGGTATAGTAGATATGCTCCGGCTAAGCTTTTTGTAAAATCGAGGTCAAAGGTCAAGGTCAAGGTGACCTAAAAATGGTACAGGAGATATGCTACAGACAAGCTTTTTGTAAAATCGAGGTTTAAGGTCAAGGTCACAGTGACCTGAAAATGGTACGTGACACTACGCCATCCCAAGATGAACTCACACACCAAATTTGGAATCAGTAGCTAGTAAGGTATAGGAGATATGCTCGGAACAAGCTTTTTGTAAAATCGAGGTCAAAGGTCAAGGTCGGAGTGACCTGAAAATGGTACGCGACACTCCGCCATCCTAAGATGAACTCACACACCGAATTTGGTATCCGTAGCTGATGTGACAAAAGAAATATACTCCGGACAAAAGGTACACACATCCCCCCACACACATGTACATCCACACACCCATGCACGGTGCGATTACTATATGCCGCCAAAGCCTAGCTTTGGGGGCATAATAAAAGAGAGGGTTAACAAAACTTAACTTGTAATTCTTCAGTTTTAGTACTCGTCACCAACATAAAGGAGTAGCTTGAAAGAAGTTCTTAGTGAATACTCATGAAAGAAATACTGGTAATGAAGTTTTCTAATGGCACATGATCAAAGGATTTTTTGGCCTTGGCAGAAACTGTATAATCAGATCTATATTATGCCATAAGCAAACAGGTCAGAAATCTCCTACAAGAGCTGTTTGATCTGGGTCAACTCTGCAAATGTGTGATTATCAAATAAAGTGTTAACCCTTCGCTTGCTGAATTTTAAAATACATTTCTCCTTCTTTACCCATGCCCTGTTGTATAATTACATATATCTTCACTGTGTACAAGTATTTCGCTGTGCAATCACTGCTGTGCAGTGTCCTGGTTGCACAATCAACTTGTAAATAGTGCAGACCCTGATGAGACAGCTCCTGCAGGAGCTGTCTCATCTGGGTCTTCACTATTTACAGGTAGGTATATTGACGTGAATAGCAAGCGAAGGGTTAAGATATGAACAATAAACCCTTTGAATATAGGAAACATGTAGCTTTGCAAACAGTACAGACTAGGAACAGAGGATACCTGTGAGTTGCTCACACATAAAACTCAATTATTTGTAAAACATTTTTAGTCCCATTTTAACTTATTTTGCTTGCTTTTTTGAAGCATTTGAATAAAAACTTGGGTCTCAATTTGGAACAAGATGTGTTTGTGAAACACTATGCCCCCTCGATATGATATTTGACCCTGAAGGATGACCTTGATCTTGACATGTCACCCCTCAAACTGTGCAGCTTCATGTGATACACATGCATACCAAATATCAAGTCTGTATCTCTACTGGTTCAAAAGTTATGGCCAATGTTAAAGTTGGTGACCTTTGACCATAAAGGATGACCTTGACCTTGACATGTCATCCCTCAAACTCAGGGGGTTTTCACCTTCTATAACAGAGGCCTATAAAAGGCACCTTCCCAATTGAAAATTTCTTTAGAATCATGCAGTTTTCCCAAAAATCCAAACTTACACCAGCTTTTTTGTTTCCCAAATCAGCAATTTTAGCGATAATTCTTCCCAAAATCAGCAGGCTAAGGCCCCTTCCCAATCCAGAGAGAAAAAGCCCTGAAACTGTGCAGCTTCATGAGATACACATGCATACCACTATCAAGGCTGTATATCTACAAGTTCAAACGTTATGGCCAATGTTAATGTTGGTGACCTTTGACCTTCAAAGATGACCTTGACCTTGACATGTCACCCCTCAAACTGTGCAGCCAAATGAGAAACACATGTATACCAACTATCAAGTCTGTATCTCTACTGGTTCAAAAGTTATGGCCAATGTTAAAGTCGGTGACCTTTGACCCTGAAAGATGACCTTGACCTGAAATGTCACCCCCAAACTGTGCAGCTTCATGAGATACACATGCATACCAAATGTCAAGTCTGTATCTACAGGTTCATAAGCTATGGCCAATGTTAAAGTCGGTGACCTTTGACACTAAAAGATTACCTTTACCTTGAATGTTGCCCCTCAAAATGTGCAGCTTCATGAGATACACACGCATACCAAATATCAAGACTCTATCTCTATTGGTTCAAAAGTTATGACTAATTTGAAGTTGGTGACCTTTGACCCTGAAGGATGACCTTGACATTTCACACCTCAAACTGTGCAGCTTCATGAGATACACAAGCATGCCACATATCAAATCTCTATCAGTACTGGTTCAAAAGTTATGGCTAATGTTAATGTCAGTGATTTGACCCATATGTTTGACATCTGACCTTTAAGGATGACCTTGACCTTGACATGTCACCCCTCAAAATGTGCGGCTTTATGAGATACATATGCATGCCAAATATCAAGTCTCTATCTGTACTGGCTCAAAGGTTATGACCAATGTTAAAGTTACTGACAAACAAACAGACAATTTCACCTTTGACCCTGAAGAATGACCTTTACCTTGACATGTCACCCCTCAAAATGTGCAGCTTCATGAGATACACAAGCATGCCAAATATCAAGTCTCTATCTATACTAGTTCAAAAGTTATGGCCAATGTTAAAGTCGGTGATTGACCCATGTGTTTGACCTCTGACCTTTAAGGATGACCTTGACCTTGACATGTCACCCCTCAAAATGTGCAGCTTTATGTGATACATATGCATGCCAAATATCAAGTCACTAGCTGTACTGGCTCAAAAGTTATGACCAATGTTAAAGTTACAGACAAAGAAACAGACGATTTGACCTTTGACCCTGAAGGATGACCTTGACCTTGACATTTCACGCCTCAAAATGTGCAGCTTCAAACAGACAAACAAACAGACAGGGCAAAAACAATATGCCCCCCAGATCTGATCTGGGGGCATAAAAATGTTACCTATTTTACAATGGGAATGGATCCTTTTAACGGACCCCATCTAGAGTGAGTGCGTTGGGTTTTACGTCCGACCAACAGTATTTTAGTTATTTGCAGACTGTACCCGCATGAGACAAGTTATAGTGCTGCCTCACTGGAATGCCCCTGCCGCGGGCACATGGCAAGGGCACCCCACCCAGTCACATTATCCTGACACCGGACCGACCAGTCCTAGAACTACCCCTTTAATGTTGAGCGAAGACAGGGGAGCTACTAGTACCAACTTTTAACGACTTTTGGTGACCCCATCTAGAAGCCAGGAAAAGGCCTGATATCTGGTGGAAGGATATATGATTTTTTTTTAAAGATTTTCTTTCTAGAATAACAATATGCCTTTAATCCATTACCGCATAGGATATTTTTAGATACAATCTATTTGAATAAATCTACGGAAAAGGAGCATTAACTAGAGAAAAGGATAATTTTAGAATTGTGTAGTTTGAAACCAGTGATTGTGATAGAGCATTTTGCTCCTATATTTATGGAGTAAAGGGTTGAGCAGTCAGATTTTGGTCTGCACTCTTTGCCAAAGTCTGTCTGTCTGAATACATAGGCAAATAAGGGCATTTCTAACATCATTTCCTTGACTACATCATTCTGTATTGAATGTTTAACCCTTTCCCCCATTGCATATTCATGTAAGAAACATTAAACTCATCATTAATATTAATCAGAGTATTCTTTATAATATCATGTGAATACAGGACATTTTGGATCAAAAAGAAGCTGAAGAATCAGATCTATATAATATATACCATAAGCAAAGAAAGTAGACCCTGATCCGACAGCTCCTATGATCTGGGTATTTTCCATTTGCACAGGCATGAAAAGGTGTTTAAATGAAAGAAAGGGTTAACCAATAACCAGCTGTTTGCTTTTTATGAAATGACATAGATATCGATTATACAGTTTCTGTAATGGCCGAAACTTCCTGAGTTCCTGTGCTATTATTTAAATCATCATCATCATCATCATCATCATCGGTTATTTACCAATATTGTAATGAATATTCAAGATGTCATTATTTCTTACATAAATTTTCATGAAGTAAAGGGTTAAAGTAAAGATATCAAAGCATCTCTTGACACACAAGGGAGATAACAGAGTAATCCAACTGAGGTAACATACTTCTCATTTGGTATATCACTGTGTTTATCTGTCAAGGAAACTAACAGATAGCTGAATAATGTCCCTCATTATATGTATACTTAGGTTGACTGCTCAATGCAGAACCTGTGCTTATTTGAAAATACAACTGAAACCGAAACTAAAACTGAAATTGTCAATGAAAACTTTCCCCAGCAAGCTAATGATTAATGAACTGTTAGTATACAAGGCAACTATTATGTAGAAACAATTAGTGTACTACCATAATAGATATACATTATTTAACCATATGGATAACTATCCCTTTCCTCCATACATATTGATTGAATAATTTATTACTGCATGTATGTTCATGGACTGAATTTTATAATTACACACGGACCAGGAGGGTTTCTTGTTTCAGAATCAAGTCTTTATTAATTCCATAATCAAACAGAGCAGGCCCAGATCAGACAGCTCCAACAGGAGCTGTCTGATCTGGGTCTACTCAGTTTGCAAAAGTGCCAAAAGCCGTCTATATGAGGCAAAGGGCTATACAACCAAACGATCCACAGTATTCCATACTGCTAATTAAAACTAAGAATATACAAGTCTCGCCTACAGGTGTAATATACTGAAACTGTTGTCCTGTTCCGATAAAATCAGAAGAAAAACTGACCACACATCAATATAGTAACCCTTTGAAATTAGTGCACTAGCATATGTGCAAACAGTGAAGACCCAGACGAGAGGACCAGAGGGCTCCAAGAGGAGGATCCCTCTGCTCAGGATCACCAGTTTGTAATTCACAGTCCTTTACTAAATTACAGTCTTACATACTGAATGGACTCTTATCTTTAAATCTTACAGTGCGGGACACAAGTCACTTAACCCTTCGCTTGCTGAATTTTAGAATACATTTCTCCTTCTTTACCCATGCCCTGTTGTATAATTACATATATCTTCACTGTGTACAAGTATTTCGCTGTGCAATTACTGCTGTGTAGTGCACTGGTTGCACAATCAACTTGTAAATAGTGCAGACCCTGATGAGACAGCTCCTGCAGGAGCTGTCTCATCTGGGTCTTCACTATTTACAGGTAGGTATATTGACGTGAACAGCAAGCGAAGGGTTAAGTCTTATGTCCTTTGCAAACAGTGAATACCCATATGAGGAACCCTCTCATCAGAGTCTGCACTGTTTGTCATGTTACACTTTCCTCTAAAAAAAATCCCTAAATATTCACCATAAGCTTGACCTGTTTGAATTTGGAAATAGTTCATTTGAGAATTCAGTGTTGTAAGCATTAAACAATGATGGACCAATGCACTTTGAAAATTCAGCATTCAAAGTGTTCATCATTCTAGATCTCCTGCTAAGCAAACAATAACATCTACTAACATCTAAACTTTCTAGGGGAAAAAATGAGATTTGAAAACCCATTCCCTGTTCTATGTTTATTCCAAATTTCAATACCTACTGAATTTTGATGGGCAAAATAGTTATAAAGAAATATGGAAGGTTGGAACGTTGTAGCCATTTCAGAAAGTAAAGAAACTGATCCGCAAACAGAGCATGACCCTGATCTGGGACTACTCTGTTTGCAAATGTCTGAAAACACATTTATATGAAGGAAAGGGTTAACCTTTTACTTGACAGAGGCACCTTTTGACGCCTTTGCAAATCAGAGTAGACCCAGATCAGAATGGGACCTGTAGGAGCTGTACGTCTGATCAGAGTCTGCTCAGCTTGCTATAAATAATTGGAATAATATAGATCTGATTCTACATTTTCTGTCATACAGTAAAAATCATGTGTTCATTATTAACCCTTTCCCTGCTCAATATTCATGTAAGAAATAATGACATCATGAATATTAATTAGCTGATTTTTTGTAATGACATATGAACACAACATTGGTCTACCTTGGCAAAAGCTATAGAATCACATCTATATAAATCGTTAAGCAAACAGAGCAGACCCTGATCAGACGGCTCCTACAGGAGCCGTCTGATCTGAGTCTACTCTGTTTGCAAATGCGTGAAAAGGCATTTACATGGGGGGAAAGGGTTAACAGGGAAATAAATACTGAAAACAGAGTTATGGTTGTTGCACACTACAATTGGTTTCCACAATCCTCTCTTTATATCAATCTTAAAAACTGATGAATTATCATACATAGTGATCAAGAAAGATACACAATCATGTACGCGAAATTAAATTCACAAAGGCGATACAACTCATTTCACTATCATAATTCGAGTCCTATATTTTCTATTTTCAGGACCTGCAATGGATGCAAATGTAAACTTTAATTTAAACCTTTCCCTCATATAAACGTGTTTTAACGCATTTGCAAACAGAGTAGACCCAGATCAGACGGTTCCCAGAGGAGCCGTCTGATCAAGGTCTGCTCTGTTTGCTATTGGAAAATGATTGATCTGTTTCTTTACTTTCTAAAATGGCTACAATGCCCCACCTTATATATTTCATTATAACTATTTTGCTGATGAATATTCAGTAGGTATTGAAATTTGTAATAAACATAGAACAGGGAAAGGGTAAAAGGTTTTTTAATAGTGACTGAGATGATGACCGAAAAAACAGGAGAAAAGGAAATGACTCAAAACAACACTGAGGCAAAAGTTGTTTTTTTCTTGTTTTGCACAAGTCTATATTACTAATATTGACACATTTCAGGTTGGCGATAAATTACTATACAGTAAAACCTCTCCATAACGACAACTAAATTGTGTTAATTATTTGGTATTTAGGGCAGGTGGCTGCTTAAAGCAAGGTGAAAGTAAAACAGAATGCTCCTATAGGAGCGTTCTGTTTTACTTTCACCTTGCTTTAAGCAGCCACCTACCTTTAACACAAAATACTTGATGTAATTTAGTGGCTGTTATAGAGAGGTTTTACTGTATTATATTATTATGGCCAATTATGGAAAACATGACAAATAAAATGTCACAGTGTCACCATTGACATGATAACTTAAACTACTTAAATGAATACAATATAATAATACATGGTTGTTATGGCAACATGCAGAATACCAACTAAAGATCATGCACAATGAAAAGTATACAATCACATTTGGCTATGTATATGTATAGGCAATTAATGCTGCAGCCAGTACCACTGCAACAAACTGACCTTGAGTTTTAAATCACCTTGACCTTACACCCTTTTTCATGCTCTTGAAAAATGAAATGAGTCAAGAATTTGAGAAAATAAACCTAAACAATGCAGACTAGACCAGTTGATTATTGCGTGAATATAAATAATTAATTGGCTAATGTTTTATAATCACATTATAAACAAGGGAATGTTTAACAATGGCAGAAACTGCACAACCAGATCTATATCAGTTCATAAACAAACAGAGCAGACCCTGATCAGACAGCTCCTATAGGAGCTGTCTGATCTGGGTCTACTCTGTTTGCAAAAGTGCCAAAATACATTAGAGATACAGCATCAGTCTGGGTCTACACTGTTTCAAAACACCGGACTGACCGGAGGCACATCTTCAAATTGTGTAGTTCTTACATTAACTGTTTCGCTGCCATTTAATAGTCTTCAGCAGAGTTTGTACCCTTTAATTTTTTTAAAAATATTTTTAGTTTGTTCAAAAACCATAATCAAAGAAGAAAATAAGTTGAATCCGATTGAGATGCCGAATAACTTGACATTTCATATAGAACCAACTGCAAGCTTATCCTGTGATCAAAGATGCAGCAATCGGGCAGCTGAAAAGAGTTTAAACACTTTACTCCATAAATATTAATGCAAGAAATAATGACGTAATATATACATTTGCTGAATTTTTATAATGGTATATGAACACAGGATATTTTGGTAATGGTTGAAACTGTAGAGTCGGATCTACTATAATTTCATAATCAAACAGATCAGAACCTGATCAGACGACTCCTACAGGAGCTGTCAAGATTTGGGTCTACTGTGTTTGCAAAGGCATAAAAAGGTGTACTAATGGAGTAAAGGGTTAATGAATGATAAACAAGCCAAAACAAAACATAAACTAGAACACATAGAGCATATATCTAGGCAGTATGACATGCATGAACAGTATCAGTCTATTTAAGAATAACTCCAGGTGATCCATTGTTTGCGTGATCTTTCTTATACATGTACATACAGTGATGAAATATTATCTGAGCCAAAGCAGGACTTTTTTATAACCTAAGTAAATGAAATGTATACAGTAAAACCTGTCTTAACCCTTCGCTTGCTGAATTTTAAAATACATTTCTCCTTCTTTACCCATGCCCTGTTGTATAATTACATATATCTTCACTGTGTACAAGTATTTCGCTGTGCAATCACTGCTGTGGAGTGTACTGGTTGCACAAACAACTTGTAAATAGTGCAGACCCTGATGAGACAGCTCCTGCAGGAGCTGTCTCATCTGGGTCTTCACTATTTACAGGTACGTATATTGACGTGAATAGCAAGCGAAGGGTTAAGCGGCCATAAAAAGAGGTCTAATTATGGGTCTGTACGGTAGGTTCTTGCTGAATGCAGGTCAAAAGTAATGCAGAAATTTAAGCTCTGCATTACTTTTGTCTTGCATTAAGCAACCACTTGCTTTTCAGGACTCCTCTTTTAACCTAGGACTGCAACGACTCACTGAATTTCGGTTATTTTCGGTTCATGTGTCTCAATTCGATTTTTGGTTCGATGCGTCGATGTATGATGAATTGGACTCTGTGCTCCAGATAAGGTGTGTACGTACATGTATTTACACATATTTTTCAAAACAAAAACGCATTTTAAACTAAATTTATGCATACTGATACGCATATATAAAATTGTGCATGCATTTAAATTGCCAAACTGTGCGTTTTGCCTCCCTTAAATTGTCTCCGCCGAACCATTTCGGTGAGTTGCAGCTGATTCCCTGTTATCTACATAAATATTAATGTAGTAGGACACCGGAACCGGTCGCGTCTTTGCAGAACAGATGCGAAGAGGTTAGGGCCGAGAATAGTCACATTGCAAGCGTCTAATTGACATAAAAAGTCATGGCATCGTCTGGCATTGGTCGACAGAAGAAAAGATTCAGTGTTGAAAAAACACCAGATTTATTCAATTATTTCGAAAGACCTATAGATCTAGCAGTACTTTGATGGATGTGTATACATGATTTGCTTTGTTTGTGTTGATTAACGTCCGTTTCTGCTCATGTATACATGAGTAAACTTGAGTTAGGTAATGGATATGTTACCAGTAAATGAGAATTCTGTTAAGTTTTTTACTCAAGTTCTTTACCTTATACCCGAACCGAATAATCAAAACCGAGAGGGTTATAATCGAAACCGAACCGAATCAAGAAGTACCTGAATCGTTGCACCCCTATGTTAAACAAGAGATAATTGTAAAACATGTATACCCCCTAGACCAACTGACCTTTGACCTAGCGACCTCAAAAACAAGAGGTGTCATCTACTGGTCATAACTAATCACAACAGCAAGTTTGAAGATCCTAAGCCAAACCCTTGAGCAGTTATTGATTGGAAACCATTTCACCAGTTAAGGTCATGGTGACCTTGACCTTTGATCTAGTGACCTAAAAACAATAGGGGTCATCTAGTGGTCATGACCAATCACCAAAGCAGGTTTAAAGATCCTTAGCCAAACTATTGAGAAGTTATTGATTGGAAACCATTTCACCAGATAAGGTCATGGTGACCTTGAACTTTGACATAATGACTTAACAAATAATTGGGGCCATCTAGTGGTCATGACCAACCATCAATGATCACAGCAATTTTGAAGATCCTAAGGCAAACCCTTGAGCAGTTATTGATTGGAAACCATTTTACCAGTTAAGGTCATGGTGACCTTGACTTCTGACCTAGTGACCCTAAAAACAATAGGGGTCATCTAGTTTTGATGACTGATCACCACAGCAAGTTTGAAAATCCTTACCTAAACCCTTGAGCAGTTATTGATCGGAAACCATTTTACCAGCTAAGGTCATGGTGACCTTGACCTTTGACCTAGTGACCCCCAAAACAATAGGGGTCATCTAGTTGTCATGACCAATCACCACAGCAAGTTTGAAGATCCTAAGCTAAACCCTTGAGCAGTTATTGTTCGGAAACCATTTCACCAGTTAAGATCATGGTGACCTTGACCTTTGACCCAGTGATCTAAAAAAAACCCATAGGATTCATCTAAAGTTCATAACAAATGACCACAGTAAGTTTGAAGATCCTACGCCATACCGTTTATCAGTTATTGATTGGAAACGACCGACCGACATGTTTAACGGTTCTGCTCTAGTTATCCCGATGAGATGCCTTCAATAATTTGGTATCAAATTGTGATTAAGAGGAAACGCCGAATAACTTGGTGGAATCTGTTACAGAATGTCCATCAAACGAAATGGACAACAGGTATTTATGAGCAAAATATCTAAATATTCACCAATCACAGGCCATCACCGGATTACCATGGCAACCAACACTTTTGAAACATCTGCCATTAAGTTCGGAGTACCCATATACCCCTACTTACCAATTTTCAGCATTATTTAATAATATCTAAATTTCGACCAATCAGAGGCCACCACTCCATTACCATGGTAACCAACTCTTTGGAAACACCTACCATTGAGTTTGGGGTACCAAAATATCCCCTATTATACCAATTTTCAGCAAAATAGAACATTATCTAAATTTCATTACCATGGCAACATTTTAAAAACCAAAAGTTGAATGGACATCTGCACAATCATAATTATAACCAGCAATGTTCAAGTTTCAGTAGGATTAGACAGTTACTTACCGAGAAATGTGTCATACAAGTTCACCGTGGAAGAATAAGAATAACAGAAGGATAAAAATCGGAAGACACAATAATAAGAAGAAACGAAGTAAACACAAAATGTCCCCGCACTTCGTTTGACAGTTAACTTATTTGCTGCATTTAAAGGGTTAAGAGAAATGAAGAAAAAAACTAACTTTCAGAACTGCTGCAGACAAAATGTTTTGTAGACAACAATTACTAAACATGAAAAGATTTTTACAGAGCCTAAAGGCAGAGATCATTCAGTATATAAGGGTATAATTTGTGAGAGGATTTTGAATGGCAAGCAGGAGCCATCTGATCTGGGTCTAAACTGTTTGCAAGATGACAGCCAACTCGTTTCCCTCATTCAAAGTGTTAACGGTGGTTATACTGTATACATTTCAGTGACACATTCTGAAATATTAAAACATTATTTTGTTTTGTACGAAGGTTTCAGATTCAACAAATGATGGCAAACCTGGAGTTAATTTTAATATCACTGAAGTAATGGTTGATGCAATACATACCATTTCCGTCTGTTTGGTCATCAGAGTGCACATCCTGCTGTCCTACACAGCGAAATAAACAAACAATGCATTTAATGGAAATACTAACTCTCTCTGAGCCATGCACCTTCATAATCAAACAAGAAAAAGTACTTTTTGCACAGGGAATATAAACTTATGATGACTCCTATCATGATACAAAAACAAAAATGTCTGAGAAAAACCCGATTTGGTGAAAGTTTTCATTACCCCATAAGAGTTCCAGATAAGATGCGTAATTTCAAACATTTTCAAGAACAGCTCCTTTATTTTTTCCAACAAACCCTTTACTGTGACCACTCTTTAGAATCATCTCGAAGAGACGATTCTAAAGAGCGGTCACAGTATAGGGTTTGGTGGAGAAATGACGATTTTAGTATTTGGTAACGCATCGTTATCTGTAGCTCTGTATACAGCATGTCAAACAGCATTGATCAAGGTGAGACAGCAGCTTGTCAAACCTCTTGGATCCTGACGAGACGCCATATTCTTTGACCTCTCAGCTAGATCTACACCGTTTACAATTACAAGTCACGTAGCATGATAGGAGTTGCTAAAATCTCAATTTGGATATCAGTTATTTTTAAAAAAATACATTTTCATGAATATTCACGGAGAAAACAGTTCAGATAATTTAGTTTTTAAGTTTTTTAACCTCTGGCAAGGGACTTTTTAAATAATAAATAATACAAACTGAGACCAGCTTCCACTTCAGAGATATGTCTGTACATGTATCTGATCAGGACATACAGACACTCATCTGACATTGTCTGTCATTTAACCCATTCCCTCATTGGCTAGTTTTAGACCTTTAGACCTACAAACTACTGAAAAAATAAATGAGCATTCACTTGAATCAAACAAGTCGCGTGCGGAGCCAAAGCTAGTCTGATTTGGTGCTTTTCTTCAAAACAGACGAGTTAAAAAAGAAAGACTTTTAGAATTGTGTACTTCTGAAACCAATGTGATGCATTTGTTCCAATGGAGCTCCTATGCTCTATTTATCACACTGGTTTCAAAAAGGGACCATTACAGAGGTGTCAAAATAAGGGAATGGGTTAACCATTTATTTAATAAATATTCATATGATTAATATGAACATTATGAATATCAATTAGCTGATTTTTTAGAGTGGTATATGAACAAGTGAATTTTTGGCCGTGGGAGAATCTGGGAGAAGCTATTATTTCTCATAAACAACAGCGGAGACACTGATCAGAGAGTTCATACAGGAGCTGTCTGGTCTGCGTCTACTCTGCTTGCAATTCCATAAATTTGCATCTTTACTTCTATGTAAATAAATGGTCTAATTGCTCAGTGCATCCTTTGTAATTATATGACACAGAAGCTGGTCTGAGTCTATAATTTGATTTGAATAGATTTTTTTATCTTTTGATGGTGGCTTCACAAACTAATGTCTCTTACATAATAAAAATAATAATTATATAACCAAGACAAGCTGTAAAAAAAAATGGAAATTTCATTAAGGACAATAACAAGAAAAAAAAAAAGTATGATGAAATTTGTGCTTTATACAAGTTTTGTTTTAATAATAATGTTTAATTTTTTAAAGTTTAATGTAAAGTGGATGCAGATGCAATTTTCTAATTAATTTATATTTCATTTCTAGGCGCAGAGTGAGTTAACATAAGATGCTCACAGCACTGCAGATGGAAACGATCTACAAAAATTACATTGATAGCAAGGGTGTTTTAAAGTGACCCTGACAAAGAATGTAGACAACACCACTCCATTGACAAAGGATGAGAAAAGTAAAATGTTCAAATGGCGTCCACAAATGCAATCAACTCAACAAGTGCAATGATTAAGCTTTACCATAACTAACCTAAATATTCCATCAAACATACTTAACCACAGAGGTCCAGATAAGATGTGTAAATTTAAACATTTTCAAGAATAGCTGTTTATTTCTACACCAAACCCTATACTGTTACCACTCTTTAGAATCGTTTTGACAAGACAATTCTAAAGAGTGGTCACAGTATAGGGTTTGGTGGAGAAATAATGATGTTAGTATTTGCATACATGCCTTTATCTGTAGCTCTGTAACTGTTTATCTGTTGAATATTCATGTATGAAATAATAACATCATGAATATTAATACAGATTAATTTTTATAATGGCATATACAGTAAAACCCCGCTAATACGATCACCTAAAAGAGGTATAATTCTGGGTGCTAGATGCAGGTAGTAGCTTAATGCAGGACAAAAGTAATGCAGAAAGCTCCTGTATGAGCTTTCTGCATTACTTTTGTCCTGTACTAAGCAACCACCTGCTTATAAAGACACCCATGTTTATTCATTAAGTGGTCGCATTAGAGGGGTTCTACTGTATATGGACACAGTACATTTTGACTCAGGTAGAAACTATAGAATTAGATCTGGATTACACCTTAAGCAAACAGAGCAGACTGGGTCTATTCAGTCTGCACAAGCATGAAAAAGCATTTGTTTATACCAGGAAGAGGGTTAAGGAAACAGTACAGATCCAGATTGAACTGCTCCTGGTACAGAAGTTTTTATCAGCATCTACAAAACTTGTGAGTCCATTAGTTAACCCTTATCATGTTGGATTGTCAAATGGACTCTTCCAGATTGTGTTAGTTGTGCCATGAAGGAAAAGCACATGAAGCCACACTCCCCAACAATGTAAACCTAAATTGACAGACAAGGACATATACTCAGTTGAGCCAGCATTGACTAAATTATGCACTGATAATGAACTTGCTTAAATGATTAGTCCTAAATTTAATGCTGAATATTCAACAAAGAATAGTACAATAGTCAATAGGTCATTCAAGTAAAACAAACTTAACCTTTTCCTTCATATACAAACCTTTTCATGCCTTTGCAAACAGAGTAGACCCAGATCAGACAGTTCCTATAGCAGCTGTCTGATCAGGGTCTGCTCTGTTTGCTTAGGAAATTATAATAGACCTGACTAGTTTCTATCAATACCATAACATCCTGTGTATATATGCCATTATAATAATTCATTTAAAATTATATACTTGTGATGTCATTATGTCTTACATGTATTTGCAAAAGGGAAAGGGTTAAAATTTTCAATGAAACACAGCTAGTGCAAACCTCCATCAGATGACTTCTTTACGATCTGCCCTCTGATTTTGTTCAACAACTTTTGTTTATAAAATGACAGTCCATGTGTTTGTGTTTCCCAATAATGGTAAGCTCCCAAAATTAAGTTTATATCAAAAACATTAACCCTTCTCTTGCTGAATTTTATAATACATTTCTCCTTCTTTAACCATGTCCTGTTGTATAATTACATATATCTTCACTGTGTACAAGTATTTCACTGTGCAATGGCTGCTGTGGAGTGCACTGGTTGCACAATCAACTTGTAAATAGTGCAGGAGCTGTCTCATCTGGGTCTTCACTATTTACAGGTAAGTATATTGACGTGAACAGCAAGCGAAGGGTTAACCTTTTGAATGCCGGAAACAAGTGCAATTTCATTTGCAAGCAGTGTGCACCCAGATCAGAGGGTTCCTAAAGAATCCCTCTGATCAGGATCTGCACTCTAAGACATTTACAATCGTCTCACAGATTTTACCCTATCATAATGTTTAGACTCTATCAATAAACAATGATGGACTATTCCACTCTGAAATGCGGAGTCAAAAGGGTAAATTAAAGCTTGACCTAGTACTGTATCTACAAAAACTGATATATATCTAAACATCATAAGAACATAATGTTCCTAAGGTACTAAGAAATAATTTATTTACCTAGTAACCTTACCCAACCCCTTGGCCCCAGTTTTACTGTGTCATTAACCCTTTCCTTCATATAAATGCATTTTCAAGCACTTGCAAATAGAGCAGGCCCAGATTAGACAGCTCCTTAGAGTCCAATGAGCCGTCTGATCAGGGCCTGCTCTAGACATGATACAGATCTGATTCTACTTTTTGTCACAGCAAAAAAATTCCTGAAAAATTTACATTATAAAAATTCAGCTAATAAATATTCATGATATCATTATACCTCACATGAATATTGAACAGGGAAATGGTTAATGTGAAACCCATACTGTTACACTCATCTTCGTCAATCTCAAACCTTAAAATTCCTATTTTGGTTTTCATGTATAATTGAATATGATACTGAACTTTCAAAGTGGAATGGTCCATCACACTTAAATGGCAGAGTCCACTCAGTGAGTCAGTGCAGACACTGATCTAGAAGCTCTCCAACCTGGCTTTACAATGTTTTCAAATGCCAGTTAATCATTAACTCCATAAATACGCTTTTCTACACCTCTGCAAACAGAGTAGACCCAGATCAGACGACTCCTATAGGAGTAGTCTGATCAGGGTCTGCTCTGTTTGCTGATTACATAAAATAGATATTCTACATATTCTCCATTGACCCAAACTTTAATCTGCCTTCACGTGTCATTAAAAGAATGCATATTTTGATACAAAAACTGATGTCTCTGCCCCATGTAAAAATTTCAAAGTCCCATAACTCTACAGAAAATCATCGAACCGGAACAGAAATAAAATATGCACAACTACCCATGGTGCTGATCAATCCTTTCAAGTTTCATGAAAATCCGATCAAAGGTTTTGGAGAAACCGTGCGGACAAATTAAAATCTGACATACGGACAGACAGATGGCGCCCACAAAAAAAATATGTCTCCCCAGTATACTTGGGGGTGACATAATAAGTATTCATGATATCATTATTTCTAATACATGAATATTCATGGAGGAAAGGGTTAACCTTTTCCCACATTTTGAACGTCATAGCTGGAACACACAAATACATTTGCAGACTTAACAGGAGTGTTCAGAGGAACACATGTGTCACCTGCTCGCAGCTGACACAAAAACTGTTAATATGCTGGAGTGCGAATATCGGAACAAAGGGAATAACTCAAACAATATTGCATGCAGAGTGATGGACCTTAGTTTATACATGTGAAATTTGAAAGCTCTATAATTATTAGTTTAGAAATTACAGCCAAAATACGAAAATGTGACGGACAGACAGACGGACAGACAGACAGACGACGGAAAAGTGATCCCTAAGTGACACACTGCCTCACGGCAGGTGACACAAAAGTTATTCTCATGCATGTTTGCCTGGTTACTGAGAATTTCTTCAGTATCAACCATGTGAGAATGAAATATGTTTGAAAATGTAGAGTTTATCCACAGCCTAATGCCACGGCCAAAATTCTAGTTTCCATGTGCGAATACAAACATTAATCTATTTAATATCAATGATGTCATTTCCTGCATGAATATTCATGAAGTAAAACATTAAAAATAATGACAACATCAGTGTCTAGTATGAGTCTGTTCTTCGATATATGGAACAATGTGAACCAGTCTAGAAACACTGGGTCTAGTATGAGGCTGTTCTTCGATATATGGATCAATGCGAACCAGTCTAGAAACAGTGGGTCTGATCAGGTTCTATACTATTTGCAAAGCCAAAAGGTTGGTTTTCATGTACATGTACCATAGCAGGGCCCATTTTAACTCTAAAACCAATTCCCTCATATTGACACCTTTTGATGCCTCTGTAAAAAACAATTTTTGAAACCATTGTGATAAATAGAGCATTTGTTCTATAGGAGCAAATGCACTATTCATAATTTACCACAATGGTTTCGAAAGAGCAGAATTTTAAAATTTATCTTTTTGCTAGTAAATGCTTCTTTTCGGTAGATTTATTTTAAAAGAAGTTTGGTCGAAAAATAGCCGATGAGGTAATGGATGGGTTAATCGGCTGAATAATTAAAACTGGCTCGGGGATCCTCTTACTATCATAGTACCAGTTTGGATTCTGATTAGATGTGACGACATGTGGCATCATATCTAGATCCAAACTGTTTGATTTATACAATTTGGTCCATTTAGTCCGTCTATGACATGCTCCAGAGTAACCCTTGCTTTTTGTCTGTGTCATACTGACTACTATCTCCAATAAATGACACCGAGGTTGTAACATTTTTTTAAATGGGTTTTCTTGCATTTGATACTCAGAATGCTTAATGCAGAATGAAAGCAATGCAGAAATCTCCAAGGGAAACTTTCTGCATTGCTTTCAGTCTGCATTAAGCTATCACCTTTATTTTGAAAAACTATACCATAGTTCTTATTTAATGGTATAATTTTATTCATATTTAGGCCCCCAAGAAATACTGGGGTGTTTGATTATAAGGTGTGTGTGTGTGTGGTGGTGGGGGGGGGGGGGGGGGGGCTATTAATTAGGGTAAAGACAGTATTACGAAATAGTCAATCCAGTTGAAGGGCTAAGATGTTGCAGGACTTTATGATTCTATAAGGGTAAGGCGAACTGTACCACTGCTCTATTATCACAATGGTTTCACAAAGAGATTTTTACAGAAGCGTCAAAAGGCGTCAATATGCGGGAATGGGTTAAACAAACTCAGCGGAATCAGATCTATATAATTTCATAATCTGCAAGCAAAGAAAGCAAACTCTGATCTGACGGCTCCCTGTAAGTGCTGTCTGATCTGGGTCTACTCCGTTTGCAAAGAAGTGAAAATGCATTTACATGAGAAAGGGTTAATTGAAGATCCATCAAGTAATGGGTTAACCCTTTACTCCATACATAAGCCTTTCTATGCCTTTGCAAAAGTCTTCTGATTTGGGCCTGCAGTGTTTGCTTATCGAATAATATAGATATGATCCTAGACTTTCTTCAAAATTTTCAAGTATTAATATGCCATTTTAAAAATTGATATTCATGACATCATCATTTATTTCATGAATAATCATGGAGTAAAGGGTTAAGCAACTTTGTTCATGCCAGGAAGATCTTTGCCATTTCTGTTTAAAGTAAAAGTCAAGTGCCAACAAGCAGTAACTATAACAAGTGTTGTTAATTCACATTCCTAGCAGTTGGCATGCAGAATCCAAAAAGAGCTGCTAAAACAAACTTATTATAAATTAAGCTAAAACACAAAACTTATAATACTTTAACGTTGCGACGTGGGATGTAATTTGCTACCAGATTGCAGGGGTTCAGAAATGTCCACACAAGACGATGGCTACTTTTAAGATTTAATTCGTTCCTCCAACAATTATCTTCGTTAATAACAAAATCACACAGAGTAGCAGATCAAAAGTTTATCAGTTCACACAGTGTCTAATATTTAAGGTTCCAAAGTCACACAGTAGCAGACACACAGTTTGCCAAAATTACTTATAAAATACTTCTTGCTTCTAGTTTCCTAATTTCCCTTCTTTTTTTGGACTTACCCTTGTCTTGCTTTTATAGCATTAGGCTTAAGAATTGACAGTTGCTCGAGTAAATAGCTTTATGTCAAGCTACAAAATGTGTGAAAATACATAATTGAGGACAATCAAAATATCAAGGTAATTTATGATTTTAAGACACAGAGCAACCTGTTTCAACTGAGTAATCAGCTTTCTGAAAGCCATGCAAAAATGTGTAAATAACAAAGTATGCTCAGAGTTTGACTGCACAAGATTAGGATCAAAACTAAAAATGAAATGAAATGCACAAGTATAAGATTGAATATCAGACACATCAAGTAATTATAAAATCTGTCAAATTTGCCAAATTGTGCATCATAATAATTCCCCTGAACTCCATTTACTTTGGACCCCAAAGTTAAACTGCATTGTCACAGAGAGTTGTTAAATGTTCTTCTTTGCAAATTCTGCACAGTTTGTTTACTTTCTTGGCTGCACAGTTTTCTTCAAAATGAAAAGTCTTGCTGCCACAATATTTACAGTCAAACTTTTTCAGCTCACAGAGATTCTGTTCCTGCCTTGACAGTTCTCGCACATTCATTAGAAGAAACAGTTTTGATATGAAGCTGCTTAAACTCTGAATGTCTTCCATGGCATCATCGAAGAAGGCAACTGCAACTTTTCTGTAGTTTTCATGATCCTCTAGCTGTTCTTCTACCTGTACCTGAAGTTGATTGATAGTGCTTCTTTGGTCTCTATTACTTTCACAGAGTTGCCTACAGTTGGCACAATCTGCTAAGATGTTGCTTTCTGATTCAGAACTTACACACTTATCATTACTTTTTACTTCTTCACTTTTGGCACAAGATTTCCTTTCTAAACACTTTACACTTGAATTGAATTGCATTGACTTAAGCTCACTATTTCCCAGATCTATAAATGGCATTCTAGTTGTTTCCTCTTTTTGTTTCTCCTCAGCCACTTGCATCTCTTCTTTTGTGGGTTTCCTTGAATCACCAGTCACATGCCTCCTGCTAGGTTTTTTCCTGCAGAATTGTGCATAGTGACCATATTCACGGCACTGGTAACAAATTCTGCTTACAGCCCTACACTGGTGACAGTGGCTATAGCAGTCGCCACATCTCCAACACTCCTGGATGACAGGCATAAACTTTCTGTTATGGGGAATGTAACTCCTTTGGATCACTGGTCCTCTTGTCCAGCCATACGGCAGCATATTGCCATGAATCAGTACTTCCTGTCTGAAATCCATAGCCAGAAATTTCCGCTGGAGGATCCTGAGTCCACTTGTGTCCTGGAGCACTAGCTTAAGTGATATGAGGTACTGAGATCTTACCCGGATTCTCCACCAGATTTTAACGTTGCGACGTGGGATGTAATTTGCTACCAGATTGCCGGGGTTCAGAAATGTCCACACAAGACGATGGCTACTTTTAAGATTTAATTCGTTCCTCCAACAATTATCTTCGTTAATAACAAAATCACACAGAGTAGCAGATCAAAAGTTTATCAGTTCACACAGTGTCTAATATTTAAGGTTCCAAAGTCACACAGTAGCAGACACACAGTTTGCCAAAATTACTTATAAAATACTTCTTGCTTCTAGTTTCCTAATTTCCCTTCTTTTTTTGGACTTACCCTTGTCTTGCTTTTATAGCATTAGGCTTAAGAATTGACAGTTGCTCGAGTAAATAGCTTTATGTCAAGCTACAAAATGTGTGAAAATACATAATTGAGGACAATCAAAATATCAAGGTAATTTATGATTTTAAGACACAGAGCAACCTGTTTCAACTGAGTAATCAGCTTTCTGAAAGCCATGCAAAAATGTGTAAATAACAAAGTATGCTCAGAGTTTGACTGCACAAGATTAGGATCAAAACTAAAAATGAAATGAAATGCACAAGTATAAGATTGAATATCAGACACATCAAGTAATTATAAAATCTGTCAAATTTGCCAAATTGTGCATCATAATAATACTTCTATAATTGGATTTTTTGCAATTTTGTTTTTTCTTTAAAGTATATATTCTTATCTCTTAAAGCACAGACTGCTCCTTCCATAGCCCAAAAAGAAAGGGAAAAACAAATACAGTCGCCGCTGTGAACGCGGCGACCAATAACCTAAAACACAAAACTCGAGATTGAAAAGACTATAACATTTCCTGGTGAAAATTTATGTAGGAAAAAATGACGTCATGAATATTAATAAGATATTATTTTTCATAATGGCATATGAACACATGACATCTTGGCTCAGGCAGAAGCTGTAGAATCAGATCTATTCTATATTTTAAACAATAATTTGACATACATAAATGTATGTTCTTAGGTTTAGACCTCATGACCTATTGATACCAGAGACATGTACATACGTATGTATAATGACTCTAACGATACTGGGCACTATTGTTATTATCATTATCATCATTATTTTTATGTAGGAACCATCTGGTCTTGGTCTACTCTGTTTTCAGATGCTTGAAAACACGTTTTTATTAAGAAAAGGGTTAATTTGACACACCTCTTAAGCACGTGTAGACTGTTGTACCATACATGTACGAGATTCTAAGTTATGTTTTGAATTATCTCCCATTTCTTTAGTGTTTCCTGTACTAAGTAAGACTTGAAATACACATACTTTCTTTAAATTCTTTATCTATTTTTTCTTCTACTTCATCTCAGACAGTACGAATTTCTGTGCTCACGTGTAAAAAATGTTGATTGTCGATTCCCGTTAGAGGCAGTGCCTTAGTCATATTAATGATACTATGACAAAACAATTTTTATCATAACAAGCTGTAGAATTAGATGATCGATACTATAGCATAAGCAAACTGATCAGACAGCTCCTATAGAAGCCATCTGATCTGGTTCAACTGTTTGCAAATTAAGATGCATTAAGTAAAGGGTTATTAAAGACTCTGGCTTTGGTTTTGAAAATGACAAAAATATATAGTTTTGGCTGAAAAGTTATGAAGTATTGACAACATGCATTTTTGTAGCAAGCAATACAGGAGTCTCTTTTACATCTAAAAATATTTAAGACATTTAAAATTGCCTTGGTGAGGCAAATCTAACAAGCAACAGCAGGAGTTCGAGTGAGAAATTCTAATATCATTTTTTTTCCACCCTTTTTTTTCACTTATATTTCCTAAATACTACTCTTATTTACGACTTCATTACACAAATTGGAGTTTATAGCATGCCAGTTATCTGTGCTTAGCTGTGTTGAACGCAAGGCCCAGGTTTTGCAACAGGATTGATTCATTCCAAATGTAAACAAAAACAAGGCTTCAAACATACACAAATAAAAAAAGACACATTGTTTTGTCAGATGTGTGTGTGTGTGTGTGTGTGTGTGTGTGTGTGTGTGTGTGTGTGTGCTTCTTCTTTTGGTTATAAAATAAAATAAGTGTACAGTACACACTGACTTCTCAGTCCAACTGGGTACATGATATTTGATTAAATTGTACTTCACAGATCTGTCATGAAATTGACACATTATGTCTATGCAAAGGGAGGCAACTCCTACAAACTACTTCCGCAAATGAAAAACTACAAAACACTTAAACATAAAACACATTTTATGATATTAAGTGAATAATGTGGCAGGGAATTGTGTACATTAGCAATGTCAATATCTAACCGTACATAAATCGGTGTCAAAAATCTAAGCGAGTCAATTTTCCATCAGGTAATTGGGTCACGAACCTCGCCATGTTGGTTCGTGTTTTGAAGTGGAAATAAAACCCTGGCTAGTATGACATATTTACGCAATAACCTGTCAAAACTGGACTACTGTTAGGTCCTAAGCAAAAGTCCTGTACCAAATCTAAAGTTATTCAGTACTGACATAAGCTAGGAAATCAAATGCATCGAATAAAACTGGTAAGAAATGGAGTGTTTTCGTGACGATCGGAAACTGACACGAGAACGAGAAAGTGCTATGTCAGCAGAAGGCCAGTCAGACAGAGGCTAAAACATATAAACATAAACATATTTCACCTTGTCGTATCAAAATAAGCGTTAAAAGATACTAACCCTGAGCTTGGTGCTCGTCACCACTCTCTCTGTCCGACATTTTCAACACCACACAAACAACACACCAAAGCCTCCTTCTAACACCTTATGAATTATTCATGAGGTCAACCGGTGGGTTTTCTGGGCGGCGTGTTCAATTTCTCCTGGAAAGAGAAAATAGAAAGAGACTTCAAACTTTTTTAATTTTGAAGCGATATATGTGAAAAATTTACATTGTAAAACTGACAGAATATTCTCACGGAAGATCCATTGGTCAAAGTCACACCTACACCTGAACCATTCGGCAGTGGGTCAAAGAATCTTAAGCCAGTGATTGATTGGTTCCGGGTTTATGACGTCATGTAGAACACCGACAAGATTCGAAAACTTCAACTCTGCGAATAGACAACAAGAAGACCATTATTTTAATACAATGACCCGCAAAACAGATGGTAAGTTATACAAAACTCCTTTTACCAACCTGGGAAACGCTGACGGACACCACTCGTCCAACCGACACATTGGAATTCCAAGAAAACGAACTCCATAATCTGTTATGACGATAGGTGTGACGTCACATCAAGTGCATTCGGACCGATTTCAATCGAAACCGCAAATATTAGGAATAAAGTCGACACATATTCATCAAATTCAAACAATTTAGGATAAACCATATTTAATAATATTGGCAACGTTGCATTATCTAACGTGTTTTCCATTTTATGATGTAATGGATTTTGAACTGACATAAACAGAGAAGACGCTGAGCAAAGACGAGCAACGAATTCCAATCATTTATATAGAATCTCACTATTTAAAATGCGTTGTTGAATCGACAGATTAAAAACGAAAACATGGCACAATTTGTAGGCACACTTACTAATTTTAACTCAGTACTTATTTCAAGGTTCAGTTTGATCATTTATTACACATATGCTTATACCTTTGCACACAGAGTAGACCCCGATCAGACGGTCAGTGTATGATCGGTCTGGCCTA